>VDFB02122929.1:0-28674 GCA_007258455.2 Sequoia sempervirens
ATTAATATAATACTAACTAATCTCATAATTACTGTATACTATTGCTCATTTCATCTAACTTTCAGCCATATATATAAAAAGACACATTTTTCAGTATTACTAGGTCATTGCCAAACTAAAGTCATAGACTTTACCTATCATTAACATTGAATGTCTTATGTTGATTGCGGAGAATTTCTCGCATGCCTACCAGTAAGAGATGAATGCCAATAAATATATTCCTCCAATCAAATAAGCATTTATAAGAAAAGTATATATTTATGAAAATATGTATATCAAAAAATGTAAACATATCATAAAGCATTCAGAGCAAAATGTCCCTATAGAGTTTATTGTGTTAACAAACACAACTTTGTTGGTATGTTGATAATCCACATACTTGATTCACCTCTCCATGCTCCCGCTTGCCTACAAAATAATTGTAATAAATGGGGGTAGTACTTGGTACTCGTAACATTCCCACATCAAATCATCCTTACAATATTGCATGTACAACAATAAGAGTTTTGATTGGAGCATTAAAATCCACAATGTTTTGATCCTTGGTATGAAGCTGAAAATAATAGTGTGTATTACATATGATGGCACCATACATGGCAGAGTCCAATAGAAAGGACATATATATACATATATATGTATGTGTATACATGTATATCTATATGCATATACATGTACATATACATATATTTATTGACAATCATTGCACAAATATGTTTGAAAGTGTGTATTGTGCATATACTTCATGCCACGACTTTCAATAAATATATGTATATCTATATAAATATACATGTCTATGTATATACATATACATTCATACATACATATGCATATACATGTGTATATATATTTGTATATACATATACATGTAAATGTATATGTATATAACAATATGTAATCTAATTATTGAAACTCATAAAATAAGTGGAAGAAAATAGATAAATATATTGTATGTTGTGATATGATTACATAATGGATAATGCTCATTTGAATAGCTAAGTCAAAACTGAATATTCTATATGCTTGAAATTAATGTAGAAACTGAGTACATAAATATAAAAGAGTATATTGAATAATGAAACAAACAACATAAGTGTAAATCCAATATATTGATAAATAAAAACATGAATTTAGTTATTTTGGGTGTACCAACATGAATAAGCTCCCTTTTAAGAGGATTGTGCATAAGTAATGTGCATAGGTTGCCTTAGTAAGCTCTGAATTTTGCAAAGGATATATAAGGAATTCCCTCTTATAAAATCATTGAAATGTGCAAATTATCTTCGTGGGAAACAATATGTCATTTCATTTTGCAATGGCCAATTATGCCTGAGTTCTATCATGGCTTATAGGAAATAAATTTTATATTTTGTGTAATTTACAAAATAGGTGGCTTGCATAAATTTAGTTGTACATATGAATTATAATATGTTATCTATTTTTTTATATGTACGGAGGTGATTTTTGTAGAGGTTATGCAGTGAAAGCATAGGAGAATTCATAATGAAAATGACACTGGAAATTGCCTCTTATAAAATCATTCGAATGTGTATATTGAATGCATTGAATTGTGGTTATTGGCTTTCACATTTGTATTTTCCTCCCAAAAAATGGTGTGTTGAATGAAAAAAGGCATAGTTACAATTATCATTTAACCTATTTCAAATTATGTTTGTATGTGGGCCCAATCAAAATATCACATGGGTTCTCTAGGAGGTGGCCACTTTAATCTCAACCTCATCACATTACAATGTTATCCGCGTGCCCCATATGCTTTCATCAAACCATGCGTATGAGTTAACCATGTGCCCCATAAGCCTTCATCAAACCACACGTATGTGTTAACCTAACCACAGGTTGTTGGGCAACTTTAAGCCATATACTCATCATCTCCCATGGTTTTCTTCCTCATTTTTTCCTTTATTATCCATATAAGATCATACATATATAATCTGATATATATATATATATGTATATCAGATTACATATGTACAGTCTTATATAGATATATATCTATATTAGATTATATATATATATATTTATATATTATTATAATCTGATTGATATATTATTATCAGATTATATGATATATTATTGCATACAATGATATATATATGTATTATAATATGATATAATATATATATATATATTATAATATGATATATTATAATCATATTATAATATATATATATATATATATTATTATCAGATTATAATATATCAGATTATAATATGTATATATATAGTCATGAAAAGAAGATACATGGTTAGTTGAATGTTGAGGCTGATGGATCAATCATGGGTATCAACCTCAAAACCACAAGCATATCAATAGACCCCTTATGAATTAGTTACTTATGAGATGTGTTCCTATAGAAGCAAGGGAATAGTGTTACCAGAAGATAAGGATAGATCATGAGATTAAAGTTAAACAATTCAACAACAAATAGTGTCACTCTTTGTTTTGTATTTCCCATGTTCTCGTATGCATTTCCATGATATCCTTTTGAAAATGCACCTCTTGAATGTTTTCATCAAATCCACCTCTTTATGGCTCAGAGATTTGGGGTCCCAATTTAGGGTATCTGGATTGGGCATGTATCAATAGGGGTGTGATTATAATGCTTCAGCTTATCATTCATTTCAAATGAACAGATCCATAATGCATTTTTTAGATCAAGCTTGTTGCCTATCCCATCATCTAGAGAACATAGCCAAGCCCACTTTCTTTCTTGATGCATGGTTGTTGCTTTGTTCAATTTTGCATAGCCTTCAAATGATCTATAAAAATTTAATATTTGCAATAATCGTCAACTTCTTTTTCATGATCCTCACTCTATATTGTAAAATTTTTCATGAAATTATTTAGCAGTTCAACACCTGTTTAGATAGTCGATATTTTGAATTTTTAACTAAAAGTAGATATTTTATGGATGATAAAAACTTATCTTCTGGTTCAAGTTTTTCCTTCACTACAATTATCAAGCTTTGCAACATAGAATATTGTTGCCATTAAATCACCTTATACATCCATTTGACACCCTTTCCATATGTTGAGTATCGAAATGGTGGAACCAAATGAATAAAGATGTTGCTAGACTAAAATGAGAAAAACGACTTCACGACACTTAATTACCACTATCACTAACACCTATGAGACCCAAGAAGGTAACTCTTCTTGATAAACAAAATGAAAAATATGGGGTATGACCTAAGATTGAGTCACTAAAAGACGTAAGTTTGTCAAGAAAGAAAATGGGCCTAGATATGTTCTCTAGATGATGGGATAGGCAACAAGCTTGATCTTAAAAATGCACTATGGAACTATTCATTTGAAATGAATGATAAGTTGAAGCATTATAATCATACCCCTATTGATACATGCCCAATCCAAAAACCTTAAATTGGGACCCTAAATCTCTTAGCCATAAAGAGGTGGATTTGATGAAAACATTCAAGAGGTGCATTTTCAAAAGGATATCATGGAAATGCACATGAGAGCATGGGAAATCCAAAATAGAGAGTGACACTATTTGTTGTTGAATTGTTTAACTTTAATCTCATGATCTATCCTTATCTTCTAGTAACACTATTCCCTTGCTTATGTATGAACGCATCTCATAAGTAACTAATTCATAAGAATATATTTATTGGCATTGGTCTCTTAATGGCAGGAATGCGAGGACTTATCTACAATCAACAAAAGACATTCAACGTTAATGATAGGTAAAGTCTATGACTTTACTTTGGCAATGACCTAGTAATACTGAAAAATGTCTTTTTATATATATGGTTGAAAGTTAGATGAAATGAGCAATATTATACAGTAATTATGAGATTAGTTAGTATTAGATTAATTATATGTCTGCATGTATATACATATATATATATATATATTGATAGGTATATATGTACATACATATATATGGTTATGCATATATGTATGTACATATATAGCTATATATGTGTGTGTGTGTGTTTCTATGTGTATATATATAATTAATCTGATAATTAACATGTAGTTCCATTAATTTTTGATACTGATAATTGATTAGAGTATATCATTGTCTTCATATGCCTTCATCAAACCATGCGTATGGGTTTACCTACTTAGTTGGTTACGTTGGGGCATCTTTAATCCTAAGCCCATCATCCCACGGATTTTTGGCGAGGTTTGTATTTCGCGAGAAAATGATATGTATTGTGTGTGTATGTATATATATATACATACAATCTGATAAGCATATATCATTGTCTACAAATATATATATACAATCTTATAATATAATATCACTGTTTGCAAAAAATATATCGTTGTCTGCAAATTGTGTTTGCAAATAAAGTTTTGTGATTATTTTTATTGAAAAAGAGTGAAACATAGTGTAATTAGTGAGACCACATAAAATAGAATGCTGAAACCATCATCAAACATATAAGGCATACAAAATTGAGGTTCCAATAACAAACAATAGCAGCATTGGGATATTTTATAATCATATCATAGTTATATTTTGAATCAAACTGCAATAATTGATTGGGTGGTGCGAGAGAAAAAAATGGCTCAAACATAATTGAAACATATGAAAATATTACTCAAAGCTTGTATTGATCTTCTCACCTTAAACATATGTGAGGTTTGAAACATAATTACATCAGCATTATCACATCTTATAATCATATCACAGTTATAACTTTAAGCAGATAAACAGATCTAATTTGCAAACTAGATCACCAAAATATACTACTACATTGATCAAAAAAAAAATTGAATATGAACACAATCAATAGTCCATATTTCTAGGAAAACGAGGTGGCGTGATATATCCACCAATAGTTGAGTCCACTTGTAGGAGGTGATACTTGGTTAATACCTTCTTGAAGGCATGTTGCTATTTGAGCAAGTAATGCTTGGCTTGCATCAGTAATAAATCCCATTTGTTGTTAGCCACTCCCAACCTACATATTGTTGATGGTTGTAAAGGATAGTGACAAAATCCTCATCATATCAAGTAGGATAGGATGTTGGGTGGGTATACGATCCCCCACTGTAGACTTACATTTTCTCCTCTCTACTTGTTTTGCTTTCTTTTCTGCTGCCTTTTGTAGACGTTAAGTGTTGGCCTACTCCTATCTAATAGCTTTCTCTCACATTCTTATCATTTTTTGCTCATCTTCTATCACTTTCCTTGCTTGCTTCTCAGCCCTCATTGCTTCCTTTAGAATTGCTTCTACTTCATGGTCTGCCTTTCTCTGCAACATCTGCTCCTTCTTACGTTGTTGCAACTCCTCTTGCCTTTTCTTCTCTACCTCTTGTTGGTTGAACAATTTAATGAAGGGGCTAGATGTTAATACTTGGGACTGCCTACTAAGGCGAAGCACTCCCGAGTGACCTCTCTATGATGTTCCTTGCACCCTCTACATTGGAAGTTAAAAAAAAAAAAATTGGTCTTGTTGTTTTCGATCCATCATGTGGGGTGCATGGCACAAACTCAACTTCTTCCTCACTATTAGCATTGCCATCTTCACTTTGACCATCACTATGGTCTTGCCAATTCCTTGCACTAGTGAAGTAATGTATTACTTTAGTTGGAGCAACGTGTGGTGGGGAAGGTATAGAGAGGTTGATTTCTTCCTTAGTTGGATTTATTTGCACTCCAAGGTTTGTGGTTGCTTCATGCATCCATTCTAGTTGGATAACTTGAGTTGGAAAAATTAGGCCTGCTGATATAGTGGTTGTATCTTCATTGTAGGGTGCAATAACTGGTTGAACTTCTAGTTGGAAATCTACAAAAACTTGTTGGATTTCTGGTTGAATGTGTATTGTAGTTTCATCACCCCCATTGCATTTTGCTACAACATCACTTTCCACTTCCCTTGCATCATATTCCCTCACAAAACCATCTATTACATCCTCATTGTAACCAAGTAGACGCAAGCATGTTTCTGCTTCCATAACATCATCTTCAGTTTCCATTGTGACTGGTTCATCTTTTGTTGTAGGAGTTGCAACATCATCTTCAACAACATAGCCCTCACTTGGCCCCATGTCGTTGTCAAGGGTTGATCGATTAAGAGGCCAAATTCATGTTCTGTAGAACCCACTAACAATGTTGCTTGGTTTGAAGGCTTTTCTAAAAGCTTGGCTTGCAAGAGTTGCCAACTCTTCACGTCCAATATCAATATGTGGGTTTGCAACTTGCCAAATGGTTCTTTCATCTCTGAAATATGCCTTGAATAGAGCAAAAACATTGACATTCAATGGTTGTAGCTTGTGACTATTATGAGCAGGCAACGCTAGCAGGTCTATTCCTATTTTTTTTTTATTCTTCAATGGTCTTAAAAGCCACGTGGCTACCATGACCGTTAACAATGAGAAGGGCCATGTTTGTCGGTGAAACCCCATCAGGGATATTAGCTACAAAATTATCTAACCATTTGACAAATAGCTCCTTTGTCATCCACACATGTTCTTGGACTGCCATCAATGCCCCTATCTTGCAATTAATGATATAGTTCTGCATGTGCCTCTTTGATTTAAATAGGTAGAACCCGAGAATTCTTATCCTAGTCACACTTACACAAGCTAGACTGTGATCAACTCTCTACTTTTTCAAACTAAATGTGGTACACATTTTGTACCCAATTTGGAAATAACTCTCATGCCACAATTCCTACCAGCTTGAATACTAGTCTCATCATAGTTCCATATTCGACTTAGTCCATAGTGGCTAAGGTTGATTATATTCTCAAGGTTGTTGTAGAATGCTTGCACAACAGAAGCATGAACCATAATTGCTCTGTCACTGTCCACTCCTTCAGCTGTTCTGATTGTCAAATTTGGGTGCCTTCTTAAAAATCCTGCCCACCATGACCACCCCAGGACCCCATTTGTGCAAGGATTGGGTCAACTTGCAGTTATATGGGAAACTATGGCTTGTATTTGATTTACTTGTAGTCTATGGCCCAATTTTTCCATGTCATTGCACCATTCAACAACTTTAATCTCCTCCTCTTTAGTTAAAATTGTACACACGTCCTCTTCATGGTGGTGCATCCTAACAGCCACACCCTCAAAATACTAGGTGGCATACCCCACTTGATTATTTTTGCCCTAATTGAAATGTTGTGTTCTTCAATACTCTTAACTGCTCCTTCCATATCAGCATATGTCAACTACCTAATGGGTACAAGTGAGGGAAGTTGCACAATAGGTTGAACATTTGGCTGAACAGGAGGTTCGGCTTTTGTTGTGTTGGTGGCTTCATCCACAGAGTCAGGAACATCTTCTGGGTTGGGATTTGTATGAACTTCCTCATGAGGTCATGTTTTAATGAAGTACACCCATGAGTTACTCTAATGGTGTGTTTTCCTCTTCCTACAACCCTTGTTGTCCTTCTAGCAGGTGCCATAATTTTTCACTTAACTTGCACAGACAGTAAAATTTGAATAACTTGTTAGTGCAACAAAGAATATATGATTTTTTGCATAGATATATATACAGTCTCATAAGAACATATCATTCTATGCAGAAATATATATTCAATCTGATTAGAACATATCATTGTCTATGAAGCTTCATGTGATTAAATTTCATGATTATACTTGGTGAAAATTTTGTCAATGTTTTTTTTAAATCACATTACATGTGATTACTTCATAGAATAATGTCCAAAAAAGACATAGCAGTCAAACTGTTGATGCCATAGATAGAATAATTCACGAGGGATCATTTTTCTACCAATCACCTGTAAATAGAAATTATTACAGTCAAACTCTTAATGCCATACACGGTATTGATTTTTAAACATGCCAAAATGCATGCAAACATCGTAAAACCCAAAAAAAATCCATTGTTGAACAAGCAATATTGCAAGCGAAGAGAGGTGGATCAAATTTCTACCAGCCACATGTAAACTCTACATGGCTTGATATGATCAAATAGTACATGGCATGACTATATATATGTGTGTGTGTGTATGTATGTATGTATGTATATAGTCTGATAAGAATATATCATCGTCTTTGCAGACGATGATATATTCTTATCAAACTATATATATCTGTGTGTGTGTATGTACATGTATGTAATTGATAAGAATATATTATTGTATTTACAAGAATGTTATAAATTGTTATCATATTTTTATATATATATACAATTTGCTATGTTGAAACCTACATTCTTATCATATTATATATATACAATCTGCTATGATGAAACCATTACACAACATGATATATATATATATATATATATATATATATATATTTCTCTGTAGGTACAATCCAAAAATTAGTCAATAAATTGGGACAAAATTGTATACCCATTCAACCATGATTATTAAAGAGGGATTAATTATAACTGTGATATGATTAAAAAATGGGTAATGCTGGTGTTATTATATTTGATGTATGGTATAATGTTGCTATTATAATCTTTGATTTATGATGAATGCAGGTGAAAAAAATGTAACTACGATATGATTAAATAATGGATAATGCTAAGTTGAACAGTTGACTGAAAGCAAAATTATTGGTATGCTTGAAAATAATGTAAACACTGAGTACATAAATATAAATATAATGTGACTATGATATGATTAAATAATGCTAAGTTGAATAGCTAAGTGAAAGAAAAATTATTTGTATGCCTGAAATTAATGTAAACATTGAGTACATAAATATAAAAGATTATATTGAACAATGAAACAGACAACATAAATGTAAACATTAAGCCTAATAATAATGTAAACACTGAATATATTGAATAAATAAAACATTATGCCTGATAAATATAAAAGAGTATATTGAATAATGAAACAAACAACAAAAATGGGAATAATATGCGCAGAAAATAATGTAGCAAGTGGGTACTTAAATATAAAGATTATATTGAATATTAGAACAAACAAGCAAATGTAAAACAAAGGGCTGAAAATAATGTAGCACCCCTCCGTTTTGCTTTCGTTTGATTGGTGATATTTTTATGTATGCTTCATTTCTGTTAGCACTCTGACTTTGATACTTGGCTACTTTTGGACCGCTATTTGTTAAGCGATGTAAACATTATATTTTGATGTGATGGGATTTTAATTATATGTTATCATCATGGTATGTTTGGAATTAGCATAACAATTGTTTAATTTAAAATGCTTATGCTTTAATTATATTGTTGATTGATTAGACTTGTCAGTTTTAGAATCTGTATTGGTGAAGGGGACAGGATTGTATCGCTCGCTTGCGAGCGCCCTATGATTTCTAAGATTTCCGCTTCACGGTGTGTCTTATTATATATATATGTACATTGCATGGTAGAGCATACTCTTGAAACTACTTGAGTTGTGGGTACATGACATGACTCCACACAGCTCATAGGTTTGGTATCTATTGACCAATGGTAATCAAGGTGGAGAGGAATGGTAGCCCAGAGTTTCCCGTTCAAAGAGTTGTCACCCTAGTCATAGTTAAATTAGGGTTTAGCGGGTTTAATATAGTTCTTTCCTCTCACAGTTATATTTATTTCCTTATTTTAATGGTTATTAAATGAGTAGATATGATCTAAATATTGATTTAACATATTTAGTTTCAATGTTGCAAATGCAATTTGTATTCCATTGGTTGTTGATTTAATTAATAAAATCATTTTTTAATGCGGATAACTAAGGTTAATGTTTCATTGATAGAAATAGTTATTTTGCCATTATGGCATATTTAAATTTAAATTGATGTGGAAATGGAAATCATACTAGATATTTAAGTTAAATGTGTAACAAAATAGACATGTATTTAAATGTCACATTTGGAAATTTTTAGATAAGACATATTATTGCAACCTTGAGATTTTGGTTTGTTAATGAAATATTGAAATGCAATGAAATAGGATTTGAAAATAAATGTGTTTTTAAATTTTAGAAAATAGAAAATATCCTCCAAAAGCCCAATAAATTTAGTGGGTGGGATATTTTTGGGGGTTGACCAAATTTGGGGAAGTTCTATGTAAGAAATAAAAATTTCATTTGTTATGGAATTTTTTATTTTGGTGGAGAATTTGTTTTGGCTGTGGCTGAATTTGGAGTTGAAGAGGAGATTGAAATCACCATTGTTGAAAGCTTCAAACTTGGGGAGAAACCACAAGGTTCCTTCTTTTCTTTCTCCTAATTTCTTGCTTCATTTCGAAAGAGTTTTAAATTTTGAAATGTTGTTTTAGATTCAAGAAAAATCCATGGTAATGCATTCAAACTTGCAAACTTGTTGATAGATTTTGAAATGAAAACCAAAACAAAAACTTACCCAATGAAATAGAAAGAAAACTCAAAGAAAACCTCCATTTCAAACTAAAATATTAAACCTTTTTGTGTTTGGACAAATTTATTTCTATTCTTGCAAATTTGTTGAGCATTTGCACAATATCACTATAAATGGAAAACCTGGGTATATATATTTGTAAATATACCTATACATATATACACAGATATATTTACAAATATACATACTATATATTTGATTTTTATTGCTAAAATTTTAGGGCATTTGAAAAAACATAGAGGTTTTCGCTGTTCTTTTTTTTTAGAGCGTTTTTAAAATGAAAAAAAAAATTGTTTGTTTGGGCATGGTGAGGGCCAAAGCCCTACACCCCACTTGCCCAGCCCATGTGGGAGCCTTTATCCCCATAACACACCCACGGGAGGCTGTGTGGAAATGGCCCAGATTACCCATAGAATGGCACTACCACAGCACCCCATGCGAGAGTAGCGTAGCATTGCGAATTAGGGCATGGCCACCATTTCAACAAAATTTTAATTTAAGTTCTTTGTTTGTTTTTTATTTTTATTTTTTATTTTTTTATTTTTTATAAATATTATTTAATGTTAAAATAATATTATTATATAATAATATATATATAATATATAATATATAATATTATTTTAATATTTAAATAATATTTATATAAATAATGATTTATTTATATATATAATATATATAATGTATATATGTTTATTATATATATATATATATATATCTTTAAATAGATTAGTTAGTTCAATTAAATTGTTTATATTAATGAGATTTAAATATTTAAATAAATAAACACACCATAGTATATATGATGATATATGGTATTTATATATATTTAATGTATATCACATTTTTGGTATAGAGGAATTTTAATTAATTAATTGATTCTGAGTTGAAATAAGTTTAGTTGATTTTAGATAAATGTTTTAATTTATTAAAATATTTTGATATGAAAATAATTGTAAAACTTAGAGTAAGTGAATTGATTTAAATTTTAATTAGATGACTTCATGTATTAAGTGTTTTGACTATAATTATAATGGTGAAATTTAGAGTTGATGAATGATTCATTTTAGTCAAATGACTTTAATCATTAAAATTTCTTGATTATGGAATTTAATTGTGAAACTTAGAATAAATGAATGGCTTTTAATTATTTCAATGTCGTGAAATGAAATTGGTGTATTTGATTGGATAAATGCAAGAAATGAAAACTGTGATTGACTGGATTTAGGAAATCTAAACATTAGTTTATTTAACTACTCGAAATGCTTTTAGTGTTTATTTGTTCTTTCTCGATGTTGGGATAATATAGTAAATGTTTTGAAGTCTTCCAAATAGGGGTTCATTTATTGTTTTGGGTTGTCATTCTGATAGTCAACCTTTGGATTCTTTGGGGTAGTGCATCAAAACTTATCCAATTTTAACCCAGTTATTGAGAACAAGATGTGAGGACTTGAGGTCCTGTATAGGAGTCATTCTCCTTAGGTCGCACGTGTGTACCCTTGAGTGTGGATTTACTACACGAGTTGTCTTAGAGGAGTGGCTTGCAAAGGGGGCCGACACACAAAGTGGTGTCAGGGAAACTCTTTGCAAGTTGGTTAATTCAGTGATAACTAAATAATCTTTTAGAAGCTTAGGTTGCATCAAACATTAAACAAGATTAATTATGCCTTGCTCATGGACCCAAGGGCTTGTCTAGACTTGGGATGAGATGAGAAGGCTTGGAATGGCAAGGTCATCTATCTCGCCTTCATGAGAGGTATTTGATTCCGCATGAGTGAGCATGGGTGTCAGGATTTTGGTAGAGGCCACCAGGATAACCCATGGTGGGAGTCGGAGCCTAGGAAGATTCCCAAAGGATATCCCTTGACGAGCTATGCGATGACACTCTTCCTAAGTCAACAGTTTGTGTTTGGTCCTAGTGACATTCTCGATCTATTTTATTTCTGGAAGCAATGTGACTCATGTGAGTGGTGTGAGAGTCATACTAGAGTTGTTTGTATGGCCATTCAGCTCTTGTGATGTGGTACTTGTGTTTATTTTGTTTCAGTTTTATGTAGCCTATGTTTTAAGGTTGAAGGTCTTGCCTAGGAATCCTTGTTACTATCTCCTAGCACAGGGGGTGAGCCTTTGGGTATCACATGGTTGGGTGGAACGTGCATCTTATTCCATTGGGTTGGCTTATGTTCTTTGGATGAGATTTCCAGTTGGAGAGCTCGTGGGACCCAGTTCTTCATGTTTTATTCTTTCAGTTATAAATGTAATTTGATACCCCTCTTTGTATTGAGGTGGAAGTTGTATATTATAACCTTATATTCTAGAAGTATCTCATTCGGGGAATGAGTGTTGTAACCTTAATGTAAAGCATATCATTGGGATCATGTGGAACTCTTGTATTTTTTATTTAATTTTATCATGTATGGAATGTATGTGCAATTAATTGTTAATCAAATATATGCAATGGTTTTAATTCATGTTTCATAAGCGGGTTAATGTAAGCTCAATCGTGTAACCTTAGGGGTTGTTGGCATTGTGTAGTGAACCTTCATTCACTTTGTTTTTCTTTAAAAAATAAAAATAAAAAAATATTGCATTTATGTTGTTAAATGCAACTTCCCCTAGGGTTGCGTGGCGGGGGTATTACAAATAATGTAAACACTAAGTACATAAATATAAAAGAGAATATTGAATAATGAAACAGACAACATAAATGTAAATCCAGTATACTGATAAATAAAAACATGAATTTACTTATTTTGGGTGTATCAACCTGAATAAGCTCCCTTTTAAGAGGAATGTACAGAAGTTGCCTTAGTAAGCTCTAAATTCTGCAGAGGATATTCTGTGAAAGTAGAGGAGAATTTTTAATGAAAATATCCTTCGAAATTCCCTCTTATTAAATCATTAGAATGTGTAAATTGAATGCATTGAATTATGGTGGTTGAGTTTCAAATTTTAATTTTTGTGGGAAATAATTTGTCATTTCATTTTGCAGTGGCCATATATGCCTAAGTTCTATTGTGGCCTTTAGGAAATCAATTTTTTATTTGGTTTAATTGTCAAAATAGGTGGCTTTATTAAATTCAGTCAGTTATATGAATTATACTATTTTTTGGTATATTAGGGAGCTTTACACCATTAACTCTCTATGCAGGTACCAAAAAAAGATGGAGTTAATGCATGAAGATGTGAAGGGAAGTGTGGGTGAATTTTCAATTGATAGCTCATAAAGTTGATCAATGTTTTGTATTATGTCAGAATGTGCACCATTAACTGTTTATAATTTTTTAAATTATGTGACATTGTGCACCATTAACTATTTATGTATACATGTAAATACAATGTACTAGAAGCTTTAAGCCACTTGCATGGAGTGGTTATTGTAAACATCATTGTACTTTATTTAATTCATAAATGACTTTATTTTATGCAAGTTGACTTGTGTTGAAAACATAATTGCACCAATATATGTTTAAATTTGTTTTTCTTTGTTGGTTGGTTACACACTAAGTAGTGAATATATACTGGTGTAATGTCTAATTTTTTATTGGCATAACTAAAACATTTTAATGACTAAAATGTAAATGAATATTGGGGGGATAGGTGAACGAGGAGTAAACAGCAATCGGATCATGAACGAAAATCGTGGGTTTTCCCCTACAAGAGGGAATCTAGATTAAACATAAGAATGAGCACATAGGAGGAAAACTTGAGGAAGATGAGATTGGAAGAGGACGCAGCTTGGAAGGAATATTGGGAGGGGGAATGCGAGAGAAGGGAGAAGTACCTAGCGGAATATTTGAAGAAGATGTATGAGGAACGCAGGAAGGAGGAGTTGGAGGAACTTAGGAACAAGGAGCTGGTGGAATAACTGAATAGGATATTGATGTGTGATGAAATCCAGATGGATCGACATGAAAAAAATATTTTTCGGGCAATTTGGTGGTTGATACCTAAAGACCAATACCAGGTAACACCAATTGGTAATTATCCTTTCGTTCCTTCATTTTTTTATTTTCTTCGTGCATGTTGCCAAAACTAATACATTGTATGTATTTGTTATCTCCCCTTAATTTTGTTTTCAATTTTGTACACATTACATAATCAATTTGCTTTGGATATTTTGTGAGGTATTTTAGGTCACACATTCTTTGCAAATAGCTTGCTCGAAGGGTGCAAAGTATGGTATGTATTAAAGTTATTTTTATACACAAGTATTGCTAACCATGTAGACATTTCCCACGTAAGAAACACACCCCGTAGACATTTCCCAGGTAGAAGCACCACAGTTTTTCATCAGACATCCAAATTCGCATGTTGTCATAAACCTAGTGGAATACTACATGGTGAATTAGTAAAATGAAAAACTTCAATTTCAAGAACCACATAGTACAATAGCTGATCCAACTGATTTTTATTATTGTCTTACCCCTTTACAAATTTTTTATGTTCTTGATTATTTTGGAGCCAATGCATCTAAATCTGCTATTGGGATGGGCAATTGTGGTCCTCTAAATCCAGTGTTAGGATACTTCACTCTTTAACTAGTTCTTTGGTTTTCCTACAGATGCTGAAAAATATTAGTATTGCTTAAAGGTATAGTTCTACACAATTTAGAAGATTACTAATGATTTCACCTCCTTGTTTCATTAACAGCAACTGTGGTTAATTGTATTCTTGGTCAATGTTGGGTAGCACAATCAGGAGCATCCACCTTTATAGTGCTTTGGCTTTTACCCTCCTTTGTCATTAGGAGTACTAATAGTTTAAGAGGAAAGATAAAAAATTAGTTGTTGCCTATGTTATAGATTAAAGGAGAAAAACTAAAAAAAAACATTTATCAAAAGGAAAATTTCTTCAATACTTTAAGGGAATTAGAAATATATTCTCTCAATAAAAATCTGAAATCACCAAAATCAACATGAGGCATGTTTGTAGCAAACCACTTAGGACTTTAGTTATTCAAATTAATTTCTCTTTATTTGGAAAAAATACATTTTCTACTCCAACTCAATCCTCTAGCCAGATTTTGAATCTCATCACATTCCTCTAGTCCATCTGGCTTTAGATTTAGATGACTAAGATAAAGAATCCAACTATGTGGAAAATCATGGTGTGAATGCATGTCAAAGAAGAGTCAATGCAAACCTAATTACCTGCACATTCTATTTGGGATAACTTAGTCAAAATAAGTAGGTTGATCGGCTGATAATCAATTGACCCAAACTATCAACAAGGCACTATATTATTTTGCAAGATCTCCATGCCAAAAAATAAGAAAATGAGCACATAGGAAATAAATTTTATAGTGAAATACAGTTTATATCATTTTATATTCAATTTTTTTGACCTCAGGTAGCTTCTATAGAACCTCAACGTTTTTATATTTAAGGTGGTCAAACATACAAGTTTTTTATATTTTTAAAAAGTTGTAATAAAAAATTCATAATTAATTATTCACTTGGGAAAAAATTAAAAAGAAATATGCATCACATCGGGACATGAGTCGTCTACTTATATTTAAAATATTATCAAAAAATATTATCATTGTATTGTGGTTAGGGTGGTTAGATAGACACCTACTTCTTATTTTTTTCCTAAAATTTAAGTGCTACTACATTGGAATTTCAAATTTTCACCAAATAGATTATTTTCTTTTTAAATAAACCTAGTAGTTTAGAAAGTAAATTCATTTTTTTACAAATTCTATTCTTACATATTTTTGAAATAATATAGATAACTTATTCAAATTTTTATGTCAAGTTCCCAAACTCTAATTTTTCTGAATTTTATTGCCACTTAAGGGCCTATTTTTTCCATGATGATCTTGCACATACCCACAAATGAAAATGTAGTGAATAACTCATTTGATGTCTTATTAAGTGATTCTTCTCTAACCAAGGGTTACTTCATAGCTATCCCAAGTGGTTACAATATCTTTCACTAGGGCAGAGCTTTGCTTTTGTTTATATGTTGAGTCCATGTGTATCCCTAATTTAATTATACCAAAGAGGACAATCATAAGGATGATAAAAGACCAAGTCATGAATCCAAATATAGATGATTAAAAAGAATCTACAATGCATGACTAGGTGTTTAGTGGGGATAGTCATACCTTCCATAAGGCCTAGAAGTAGAAATGAAGATAGTATATGTAAAAGGATAGCACCAATTGATCATATGAGGTAAAAAACATAGGCATTATTGTTGTAGATGTAAAAGAACAGTGCTTATGAAAAATTAGACTTAAGGAAGACTAGTGATGATGGTAATTTCATAGTAGATGGTTTCATAAGAATTGATACTCATAGGAAAGCTTAAATCATGGAAGACGTCCATCATGAAAGGGTGCATGGGATCTATGGCTCTTATGTGAAGGTGAAATGAAAATTTCAATTTAAAGAACAAAAGCTCATATACCTATAATGAATGAGATGCTTGAGGTAGCTGATCTTTTCATAGTGTACAAATATACTAGGAACTACTGCAAGAGTTTTATTTTCACTTGAGGACTTCATCCAAATATTCAAGTGATTTAAGTGTATGGAATTCTTCCATTGATTAGAAGAAGGTGGTGTTTTACTCGAGTTTCCATGGGATAAAGTCACCACACTATTTAATCTTGCTAGGTTGTTTGAACAACTACATGATACTGAAAGAGAAAATCATTTATACATGCTAATATTGTTTAGGTTTTATGATTATGTGTATGCATATCAAGATTATGATGAACATAGTGGGCTTGGCCTACACAATAGTGGGATGTCACAACTTTTTTTAGTATCTAAGTGACCAAAAGGCTTAGGGATAGGGATTAAACCAATCAAGATTAGCGCTCCTAGTACTAAGGTGCTTTCAACCAAGGAAGTAAGTGCTTCTAAGAATATTGAGACATCTGCAACACCCAAAACCCCTGAACAATTCAAGGCATATGATGATGATTATATTGAGACTGACTCTAATGAATATGAATGGGACTCCCTTGCCTCTAGTGAATATGATAGCAAATATTCTTTCCTAACTTGACCTATCTAACACCATGACTAGAGACCCTGACAAATCTTTCATCTTTACCTTGTCTACTCTAAACCTCGACACTACTGATGATGGAATGCTTTTAGTCTACCCCTAACTCATCGACTAGGACCAACAAGGACCACCCATCTTAAATTTATTTGAGAATGATGAAGCCATTGTTGATTTCATGGGATTATGAGAAGGAATTCCTAGTGGTGATCATAAAGTTAGATTTACCATTGACTTGGATCACATGGCATATATTGGGGAGTTTTTCCACCCCTCTAGTCACAAAAGAAAAAATGATAAAACAAAAAGTGAAAGGTCTATAGGTGAAAACCACAAGGTGCCTTTAGACCAAGGAAAAGGAAAATGAAAAGACGTATCTAAGGGTGAAAACCTCTTCGAGGCACCTAAGGATGGAGGGTTGGAAATTCTTCCCATTAACCAGGAGAAATTGTCGATACTCATTGAACAATCAATGGAAGTTAACATTGACATAGATGAAAATCCTAGAATTATCCATTTCATAGCATCTCTGATTGAATCAGAGCAGCCTAATTTTTGTGCTTTCTTTGTGGAACAACAATCAATTTTGCTTGGTCCTATGCTGACATGCCTGGGTTAGATCTTGAATTAGTGTTGCATCATTTTATATTATTTCATAATGCTAAACCTATCAAATAGAAACTCAAAAGGATGTACCCACAAATTACATTATTTGTCAAGGTTGAAGTTGAAAAAGTTACTAGATGTGGGCTTCATCAAATCTATCAAATACACAGAGTGGATCTCTAACCTTGTACTAATGACAAAACCAACAAGTGGGATCTCTATTTGTACCAACTTTTGAGACTTGAATAAAGCATGTCTAAAGGATGACTTTCCCTTGCCAAACATTGACATAATTATAGACTTGACAACAAGCTACAAGATGTTGTTCCTCATGGATGGCTTCTCGGGGTACAACCAAATCAGAATTTCTCCTAAAGATCAGCATAAGACGGCCCTCACATTTCCACGAGGAACGTATTATTGGAATGTCATGCCTTTTGGACTCAAAAATGTTGGGGCCACATACGAATGTTCTATGATGACAATTTTCCATGACCTCATGCATACTCTAATGGAAGACTATGTGGATGACTTGCTAGAAAAATCATTGACACGAGGAGACCATCTATGAGTCCTTGAAAAAAAATTCAAAAGATTGGAAGACTATAAAGTGAGACTGAATCCCAAGAAGTGTGTATTTCAAGTGATGACAGGAAAGATCCTAGGCTATATTGTTTCCAGATAAGGCATTGAAGTCGACCCAGCCAAAGTCAAAACTATCATAGACATGCCTCCACCCACCAACATAATTCAACTACGCACATTGCAAAGAAGACTCCAGACTATTAGAAGATTCATAGCACAATTGGCTAACAAAATCCACCCATTCCAACACTTGATTTGAAAAGGTGTACCATTCATGTGGATAGATAAGTGTCAAGAAGCCTTCCAACAAATCAAGGATTATCTATTAGCGCCACTAGCTCTAATGCCACCTATTGATGGGAGGCATCTCATCCTCTACATTTCAGCAACTATGTCAACATTGGGGGCACTACTTGCAAATAATGATGGTGATTGTTGGAAAAGAGCTATATACTATATCAATCGCACCTTGGTTGGTTATGAACTCAATTATAGTACTATAGAACATGCTTATCTTGTGGTAGCCTTTGCTACTTGACAAATTAGGCACCACAGGTTGAACCATCAGACAAAGTTTCTCACCAAGATAGACCCATTGAAATATCTCCTCAATAAGCCAACCTTGATAGGATGACAAGAAAAATGGGTTATGATACTTAGTGAGTATGATATCCAGTATGTTGAGTGAAAAACAATAAAAGGACAAGTCATTGCCAACCAACTTGTAGAGGCACCAACCAAATCTGATCCCTTAGTCCCTAATTTTCTAGATGAGTCTATATTCACTTTAGACACACTAGTGACATGGAAATTGTACTTTGATGGGCCTCACACAAATCATGGTTCAAGAGCGAGCATACTATTTATCACCCCTCAAGGTGATATAATACCCAAATCATTCAGAATTTTGTTCCCATGTACCAAAAACACAACAGAGTATGAGGCTCTCCTCATAGGATTTCGTATGGCAATCAAGCAGAAAATCAAGAACTTGCAAGTATATAGTGAATCCCAAGTGGTAATCTGATAGGTCAGTGATGATTATGACACTAAGGACAAAAATATTACTCCATGCAAATGAATGGTGGATAGTTTCAAAAAATATTTTGATATTATATTTCATCAGGTCCCTCATAGTTAGATAAAAAAAGAATAAGTTATGGCTACCATCGCCTCTCTCTTGGATATCCCAAAGAATGCACCAGTATACAAGTTTTGGTAGAACAATTGTTGATCTCTACCTTTGGCATCCCCAAGTCTAAGATGGTCTATGAACTTGTTGGTCCTAACTCCCCATAGTACCAGGAAATTTATGACTACACCATATCATTTCCCCTAACCTCTTTTCCAACCAATGCAAGACATTCATCCAAAAAGCCTCTAAATATGTCATCATCTATGATACCCTTTATAGACGAGCCCTTGACAATACCCTCTTGTGATGTCTTGATACCAATGAAGCACAAATAACCTTGTGTTAAGTACATGAAGGTATATGTGGAGCCCATTCTAGTGGTCCAACCCTAGCCAAGAAGATCATGAGAGGAGGATTCTATTGGCCCACAATGGAAAGAGATTCATATCATTTTTTCAAGGTGTTGGAAATGCCAGATTCATGGAGACTTGATACATGCACCAACAGGGGAGCTTCGTTTGATAACATTGCCATGGCCCTTCACCCAATGGGTACTTGATCTCATCGATAATATCCATCCCACCTCTCCAATTGCCACAAATTCATCATCATAGCGATTGAGTACTTTACTAAATGGATTGAAGCCATCTCTATGGCATACATCACTAGTAAAAAAATCTCAAAGTTCATCTTCATCTATATTATTTTTTGGTATGGAGTCCCTCAATCCATCATCACTAACAATGATTTTCCATTCAAGAACCAAGATGCCTGCCACATTTACAAAAAAAATTGTATCTAGCATCATTTCTCCACTCCATACAATCCACAAGGTAACGACCAAGTTAAGGTGTCTAAAAAAACCATTATCAGAATCCTTAAAAGGACTATCAATGATTCTATTCTTGACTGCCACCTTTAGCTTAACCCCACCTTATGGGCCTACCACACCAGTATTTTCACTCCCACCCTTGCCACTCCATATTCACTAGTCTTTGGTTCTAAATCCATCTTACCTATTGAGGTCGAATTACATTCCTTGAGGGTATCCATGCAAGGGAAAATTGATGATGATGACTACTGTATATCAAGACTACATGAGTTAAAATTTCTAGATGAACAAAGAGAAATCGCATTGGCCCCTCTACGAGCATATTGGAATCATCTTCATTGCAACTATAATAAAAAATTCTTGAATCAGCACTTTGACTTTGGCGACCTTGTATTAATGAGGAATCCTAAGAATCAAGCAAAGTGGGAAAATCTAGGAAAATTTGAGTTGAATTGGTTGGGACCCTATATTGTCATGACAGTCTTCAGATTAGGAGCATATCAAATTTCAACTACTAAAGGGTAACCTTTTTCAAAACCAATCAACAGTTTGTACTTGTGCAAATTCTACACTTAGCTTTAGAGAGCCATGTCATAACTAGAAAATACAAAAAAAAGAAAATTTAAAAAATGTTACCTTGATTGAAACTTGGCAAATAGGCATTTTAGTGATACTAAAAAAATTTAAAAATAAGAAAATAGTAAAGAGAAATAGTTTTTCCAATAGTGAAAACCACTTCGATGGCACTTTGGATAAGTACCATGGTGAAAACTTAGCAAACAGGCATCATGTGTAGTTAATCTTTGCTCCATCATCTATCGTCATTCTAGTTGATTCCTACCATCCATTTCATTTGTCACTCCACTTTGTATGACATCTATAATAACCTTTGGTTTTCCCCTTCCATAACCTAGAATGATTGAGATTATGCATCCTTTTTCCTTTCATACCTATTCACCATAATCATTTCACCCCTAATAAATTGTTCTTATACCCAACTAGGGGAAAATAATTGACCTAAGTCTTCATTGGATTTTGTGTTTGATGTTGGAGGTCACTATATGAAAAATACAAAAAAATCATAAAACGTCACAATCCAAAAAAATCAAATATTCCCAAAAGACAAAATCATAAAACCTCAAAATCCAAAAAAATCATTTAAACATGTCAAAACCAAAAAAATCTAAATAACTTTCAAAAATCCCAAAAATAGAGTTGAAGTTAGTCACATCAATCAAGTCATGTCAAACTACATTGTCTCTACGACTTAACATAGGCAAGGCCATCTGTCGATGAGCCCCTGAGGCATTAGGTCAATCCTTTATGGTTTTTTGAATCAAGTCAACATTCATGATTATGTCCTTTGTGAATAAAAGAAAGTCAAGTCATGTCAAACTATGAGGTCTCTACACATTGTTTTGTAGGCAAGGCCATCTACTGATGAGCCCCTGAGGCCACCTAGGTCAATCCCTTAGGATTTTTCATGTCAGTCACAATAAATTAGACATTTTCAATTTGGACACAAATAGTCCTCAAAACCTCAAACAAGTCACGAATCAACAAGACAAAGAAAAATAACAAATCTTCCAATCAAATTAGATAATTGTAAAAATGATTGAGCACCAGATCGATATCAAATAGTCAAATAGTCAATTACTTTTCTTATTTAGTATTTGTCCTTCCTATAAATCAGACATTGTCATTTTGTCATTTTCCTTATACAGGTGGTTACATGATCAAAACTAGACTTGATATCTTATACGACATGTTTCCTCTCCTGAAACCAGGCCTTATCAAAACAATCAATCCATAAATCACCTAGTTAGTTAAATATTGGAAAAAAATTATTAGCAAACACTTTGAATGGGTGTTGATTTTGTTGGGCTACTTTCTCTTATCTTTTTTTATTTGTATTTCAAGTTATGTTACTAGCTACCTTGAGGATGAAGGATTTAGAGACATGATGATGTCTCATAACTCATCTTTTCTTTGACTATTGTTTGTGGATTGTCTTGGTAAAAATATTGGGGAAACTTTTCCTTTAGTATGAGTTAGGATATTCCTTGTCTGTGACTATCTTTTTTGCAATGGGATGACCTTGCACACTTTGGTCTATATCATTCCATGGTTTTTTTCATCCATTTGTCACATTTTTTAATGCACAATGATGATTGATGCAAAGCCCTGCATAGTAAAATATTCATCTATATATGTTACCTCCACTAACGCCATGCTAACATCCATATCTTCTACACTAACATTTTTTCTACTTGCATCTTGATAGCGTCCTGTAAAACAAAAATATCCTACATACATAATCATGTTAGGGAACATTATAGATATGCATCATCATAGTAGTTCATTTATTTGCATGAGAAAATACAAAAACATAGATTACATCCATATGGCATTATAATTTTGTCACATCATATATCATGTTAAGCATGTGCATTTCATCTATAAATTCATATCCTAATCATCTCGTCATCATTTCATTTATAAAATTGCATTGAATAGTAGGTTATCATATAATATATCACATATTCATATCCTTTCATAACAATCACATTGCATATGCATTTATGTTCCATAAACACTACATCACCTTCATTATTCATAGCATCACATGGAATTAATCATATCATATCATAACATTGTATTGGATCCATAAAGCACTAAGCATAATATACATAATCATCGTATCACATACATAAAGCATAAAAACATTAAATACATCCATCTAAGCCTCTATTGTCACATATAAGCATGCACTAGTCATCCATTATCTAGCATTAGCAAATAGAATCATTGCATAATCATAAAAATGCATAAACATCATAAACATAATCATAATCATATAACATCACAATGTAAGAATTCATATCACAAATCACCACCAAAATCATGTCATATATATTGCTCAAAACGTGTCACAGTACAATGTCAAGATGTGCCCCAAAAACAATGGAGCTCATAGGCTCAATGGTCAAAAATATATGTGTCCAAATACAATATAAAAATATGTCCTAGCCTGAGTTTCCCTGATCCCATGATGAGGATGGTTGAGGTGATGGTTACTTTTCCTCTCATCATGGTGACCCTAACGACCTCTACTCTGAAGGTGGCCTATCATATGGACCTAACTATGTTGGCCCTAAAACTCTACCACTGCTCTTTGACCTGTTATGAGATTGTCTATTGTGAGAATGACCACTACTCAATGCCTCTAATGTGTTCGGTGCTCTCCTATCAGGGAGTACCTTGGCCTCACATATATCATAGTATTACTGCTCTCTCCTACTAGCTTTGGAAATCTATTTGGCCATATCTATGGTCATCTGACTACAGGTAGCAATAAAATCTATAACCCATTGTTCAGCCTGTTGGCTCCTGATCACTGTTGCATCCCTCTCTATCCACAAAACCCCTACCTCTACCTCCAATGCTTGGATCCTAGTTGTAGCCTACCCTAACCATTCCTATAAATCAGCTATTTGTTGGTCAACAGTGTCATCTCCTCCTCCAAGTGCCACCTCCTCCAATTCCCCTACATCTACACTCATAATAATCCTCTCTCAAAGGATCCACTTAACCTCTCTCATCTCCTCCTGGTGCTCCTCCCCCACCTCAACCTCCTCCATCTCCATATCTTGATGGCCCACCTCCAGTGGTGGAATATTCTCCTGTACCCTCTCCTCTACAATCCTCTCCTCAACCACCCTCTCCTCGACCACCATCTCCTCTCCAGCTCCCTCTCCCTTGGCTCTCTCCTTTGCACCCTCATCTTGAATTAGTGATATTTTCCTCCCTCGTTGCCTCCCCATCCTCCTTTGTTGGCCTCTCCCTCCTCCACCACCTCCCAATACATCTCCACCATCATTGTCTCTTCCTCTATCTCCCCTCCCACCCACTAGAAATTCATGCCCTCTATGATCTAGAATAATAACACCCATAATCAAAGTGCATAAAACATAGTCATATCTCTCATACCACTCTACCATTATCTCCCACTTGATCTCATAGCCATGCATGCTGAGCTCTACCTCATCTTCATAATCATAACATTTGGTCATGGATGGCCTACAGTCCTCGCACATGATCATATCTAACCCACCCTCCTTGGATTGGCAGTTTGAGTATCCGGTACACATCCTCCAGGGTCACTATCACCTCCTTGATTATAAAATGCAACAAGCATGTCTTAGAGTGCCACCTCTCCACAAATGTAGTCAAAAAACCTCGATTCGCCCTGACAATGGGCATATAGGTAGTGTGGTATAAGCCAAGTTGCATTAGTCTATGCTTTTTAGCATCATATAATTGATCCTGAAGCCAAAAAGTCAATGGTCATGACTCCTTGGTATAGATAGGGGCAAGAACAACCTATCATCACAAGAAAAGGTCATTGTGTCAATCCAAAACCCTAATTAGACCTATTTGACTCACCTTGCACAAGACATTTCATCCTGAATTTCCCACAACTTTTTAACCAATCAATCACACCATTGTACTTCGCAAATACGTCATAGAAATCAGTCACGTCACTATTTTTTGCACCTACATCGTACAATTACGATTGTGTCATACACCTCAAAAAATGCATCTCTGGGGATTGATTGCAATCAAAGACTAGTCAGTTGTGTCATTCCCCTTCACATGTGTAGTTTTTGTAAGCATATGTGGTGCATTTTGTTGATTGTGTCATTCCTAGTTGCAGGAGCGATGTAGGAAGAAAATGTGGCACACTTTACAGTTGCATTGAATTGCATTCAACCCACTACCCATCCCCAGTAGTTGCAATGCGAAGTGATAGTTGCGGTGAACCATAGTCACATACATCACTTGTGATTGCAATTGCGGTAAATGTTATTGTTCACTACAATTGCCTACTAAAATTCCTAGCCCTAAAAATGTACAAAAAATAGAAAAAACATGAGGCAGGTACGAAGTACATATTGGATCCCCTGCACCCTCAAGTTGTCGAAAGGTGAGAATGTGGTATCCTTAGTGCTCGAAGTGCAAAACGAGTGACATCCTAGCAGATACTTTCTCTCTAGAGCTCTCTAGTCTTCAACTTCCAAGTGCACAAATGAGCCTTTTTCCCACTCAAATTCCTATTTATAGGAAATCAAGGCTAGGGTTTGCACTAGGGTTTATATTGGATGCACTTTTGAGTGACTTCGAACCTAAATTTCACCACCTTGGAGGTCTCAAAAATCATTTCTTTCACCACCATTGCATTCCTAGTTGTCAAATTGAATTTATAATATTTTTCAAGTTATACACTTTCTCTACTAATCCAACAATTAAATTTATAAGAGGGAATAGAGAAATAATAATGATAATGTCACTAAGGAATTCTAAAATCATTACTTTATGATGATTTTGATTATGTATACACCCAATGTTAATATAAACAAAACAAATGATTTTTTCATTTTTAAAACCAAACATTATTGCTCCAACTTTACACTAATTGACAACATCATTTGTATTCATTTAAACTACACACAAACATGGAACATAATATTGATAAGGTTAGCATTAAATCTCCACAATAACATTAACTTCAAGAACAACCATATTAGTATTATGAATACCTTTATTTGTTACCATTCATTTGGGTATTCATAGTTGCTAACATTATAATAATACTATCTTCAACACTCTATGTTAGTCTACCACCCCCATTAAATATACATTCTAAAGATTATAACACTCGTAATATCTAGATAATTAATATTATCCCTATTTTTTAATTAATGATAGCATTACCAACTTTTTCTCTTAACATTATCATTAGTTATACATATAATACCAAATAAATTATTACTCTCTAATAGGAACACAAACCTGGAAATAAAAGAACAAATAAAATCAACAATTTGGAACCAATATTTCTTAGCACTATTAAATTAAGGCTCTTAATGGATAACTAGAAACTAATTTTAAAAAATAACTTAAGAATCCATGTAATGTATTTTACTAATGTTTTTTATCTTGTTGATTGAATAGTTCCTTCATATTTCTCTTGTCTTCATGATACCCTAACTTGGTTTCATTCAACTTGTTTTTTCTTCCAATTTATAATTTTAGTTTTAAAGTAGGAGACGGTAATGTTTTAATCATAAATTTTATTTGGTTTACTATATTTCTTTGGTTTTTTGATATGTTCTATAAATATTATATTTGTAGAAACCCTTTAAATTTTATCATTTAAATCTTTTTCTTCCATTTTGTGTGAACAAACATGTAAGATTGTCTTATGACGTACTTTTATTGTGAATAAGGATGTCAATGGTTTCTTAATAAATCATAATTGGTGATTTGTGTTAATACAATTTTTGAATTTTTTTTTTTTGAGATTAATAATAGAAAACCCATTCAATTGTATGCTTCAATATAATTTTTATCAGCTTTTATGATCAAATATGTGAAACTACTTTTAAACAGCTTATTGTTTAGCATAGGGGCGTCAATATTGCAACCTCAACAATTGATTAATTAAATGGGTTAGGATGAGTCTTTGATATTGTTTTCTAAAATTCTTATTGATTATTTATACAACATAAATTCCCTAGAATATACATTAGTAAATTTACTAAAATACAAATTAAGCATAATTGGAAAATGTATGTATTAAACATTGGCATAAGAACTTTCTATACACAAAATATCTCAACAAAACTTGGATTTTTCTAAGTTAATATTATCCTTTGAATTCTAAAATCCTCCAAGACAAAAAAAACTAACCTTTATTCTCCTTATTCAATTTTAACCAATAAATTATAACACCTTCAAACATAATTGAACTCTAAATGACAAAGCATTCATAGGTTTTTAATAACTTTGCAAACTCTCACAAGACCAACATGATTCTATCTTGAAATCCATAGGTTGAAATTCCCAAGATAATATTTCTTATTCAACATTGAACACATGTACCTAAAATACAAATATCCACAAAGAAGAAAAAATAATGTTGGCCAATGGGCTCTCCACCCAACCATAGTACTAAGATTCAATCCACCTCCAGACTGTAAGGGCCACTTAGTTCTCCCAAACTTATTTTACACATGGCTCACATTCCAATCTTGACACCAATCAACCACTCATTCACATAACTCAAATATTTTATTTTAACACATAATTGTTATTCATGTACAAATTTAACAAAGTGGAACTCCTACCCCAAAACAAATCCCAACACACACAACATCATCACAAAGGATCCAAAATTAAAAATTCAAATAGATTTCAACTATAAATTAACATACACATTAAACAAGAATCAAAAAAGATATATATAAGGAAATAAAACCATCCAACATCCATTTACATATCAACAAAACTCAAACCATAAAGGGTAGATTTTACCAAGAGATTTTCCAACCCAAATATGGAAGAATCTCTCTTTTTCTCCAAGCCCTTTCCTCCATTCCTCCTTACTCGTTCTTTTCATTTATCCATTAAGAAATCTTCTCCTAACTTTTCCTAAGAGAGAGAGGAATCATCCCAAAGATAAGAACAAACTAAAAAGAAAAAGAGAGAAAAACCCCCTTCTCCTCAAAAATAGAAAGAATAAATAGAAGTGAAAAAGGAAACCACCTTTTTAACTTCCCAACCACCCTTTCAACTCCAATTTTCATTACTTTTCATAAGTGGGTAATTAGAATGGGTTTTAGACTTTATTAAAGGGGTTTTATGGAATAAAAATACCCCTACCCCATAACCCTGTCACCTAGGAAGCTTTTTAAACAATTAAGACCACATAAGGACTTCATAAAACATAAAATAAGTGACTCAAGGGATTAATAAAACAACTCCCACATACACACAACCCATACCACACAAAACAAGGTTAAATCACATGCCCATGAAAAGACTCATATTTCACAAGGATACAATAAAGGAAGTAGCTATGTGACCCCCTAATCAACATTGGCCATTTTTACATGTTTACTCAACCAAGAAAGTGTGTCAGTATAAATGATTAATAAAAATTAATACAAATAACATATGAATTAAAAATTCCAAAAATAGTAATCAACTAGAAAATCAGATCCACTAATCTACACAAGTAACATGCAATTTAGCACTCTTAACTCACATGATACTTGTCATAGAGTCAATAAACAATTGATTGAATACTATTTGTTATCAAAGTATCACCACTTATGTCAATATTCTATTT
>VDFB02122932.1:0-18072 GCA_007258455.2 Sequoia sempervirens
GATGGAAGTAGATTGATTGGGTCGAAGGTGGTTGGATAGGGATGTGATTAGATTGGATTGGATAAGATTGATCGATGATTGATTGATAAGATTGACTGATGGATGATGAAAGAGACTACAAATCCCGTTCAGAGATTATCTTAGATGACTTAGGATACTGATTGATCGGATTAAAGGATAAATGGATGATTGCGGCACCGAATCCACTTTGAGATTGAAAATGGATTGATTGGGCCAATGATGATGATTAACTTAGGATGGATGACAATCCTAAGAGGATGTTAATGATGACGATCAGATCAGACACTTTGGTCAATTTGGATAATAACCTGAGACGAAGTTCAGGGGATTTGGATGATTTGATTGGAGGAATGTATGATAGAAATGGATGAACGTCCACTCGAAACGAGCAAACAAATGATTAGAATGATAGGACGAGAGTTCAAAATGATGAAAGGATATGTGAAATGGATGAATGTTTACTCGGAACGAGTAAACGGATGATCAGAATGACAAAACGACAGTTCGAAATGATGAAAGGATATGTGAAATGGATGAATGTTTACTTGGAATGAGTAAACGGAGAGAGTGGTAGGGTATACCCCCCTCGAGGAGGTAGATGGTGAAGAAAAAAGGTGCCCTGGCCAACTTCTCAAAAGTATGAAGTGGTACATATCATCGGAAAGAGCACGAAAAGATGAGAGGAATTGCCTTTGAACGGAGTCAATCAGATAAACGGTGCGGAAATGGCGGCCCTAGGAAGAAAGAGCAGAAGGTCAAATCCGCCACTGCATAAGGACAGGTCCGCCACTGCACTGGGACATGTCCGCCACTGCACTGGGACAGGTCTGCCACTGCACAGGGACAGGTCTGCCACTGCACTAGGACAAATCCGCCACTGCAGTAGGACAAATCCGCCACTACACTGGGACAGATCCGCCACTGCACTGGGACAAATCCGCCACTGCACAGGGACAGATCCGCCACTGCACTAGGACAAATCCGCCACTGCAGTAGGACAAATCCGCCACTGCACTGGGACAGATCCGCCACTGCACTGGGACAAATCCGCCACTGCACAGGGACAGGTCTGCCAAAGGATAAGGACAAGTCTGCCAAAGGATAAGTTTAAGCTTGATTTTTTGATGGATGGGTAAGGCAAAGGACTCAAAATATATCAAACACTGATAATGACTGGTTTTGCACGAGAAAGACAATTCAGACAGCACAACCTTAAGATTAGTAGAGATGGGTATGGTCAACAAATTCTTCTACTCTAGGATGAACATGGTTGCTAAGGAGTCCTCGATATACGCACGGTACGTGAGGCCCAAACCGTGAACACCAACCCGTTACAAGCGTGAGTCAGGAACCTTAGCGAGATACTAAAGGCTCGGACCAACTCTTCACGTCATCCCGACGCTTCACCAATTACAAAGTGGTTGGATTGAGGTACAACTTTCGCTCTCCCCCCTTTATATACCCCGCCGGTACGCGTGGTTGGAATCGTCCCTTAGGGTGATGAAATCCCCAAGCAGGTCCCACTAAGAAATTGAAAAAGGGTGACTCAAAAGGACTTGGAAAGCTACGATTTCTCGTCACCCAGGATTGCCAAATGGTGCAAGGGGATTGGATATGTCAAATAGCCTTCCCAAACACGCCAAGCAAGGTTTATTGAAACCCCTTTAATTAAACTATGTTCCTATTTTACCAAAAGACAATTCGAGAAAACTTGAAATTTTTACCTTCTGGAGGACAGGTCCGCCAATTAATTAGGACTAGTCCGCCACTGAATTAGGACCAACTACCATCAATTAGACCACCGCCAATCGCGACTGGACAAATCCGCCACTCTAGGACCAATCCGCCACTGAATGAGGACCAGTCCGCCACTAAATTAGGACCACCACACCGACTAGGACCAACTGGCCACCTGGTGACCAATCCGCCACCGAATTTGGGACCACCACCATCAATTAGGACCAATCCGCCACCTGTGACTAATCCGCCAATCAATTTGACTACCCACCATCGACTAGGATCTCAATCCGCCTACCTGGTGGACTAATCCACATCATAGGACTGTATCACATCATAGGAGGACCACCGCCAATTAACTGACTCCAAAATGCAAAAATAGCAAACGTAGTTGTACTGTGACCCGCTTGTGGTTCCCTGCGTAAGCAAATGTGATAGGTCGAATAGAGCGTTAGAAAGCAAGCAACAAGCCAAAGAGTGCAAATAAACAACTTAAACAACCTACACTTCAAGATTAGCCTAAGTTAGAAACAAAACAAGACAAAGCCACAAAATGGAACTTTATACCTTGCGTTGAGTCGATCCTTTGGTTGGCCCTTCGATCTTTGACGTGTATGCTCCTTGGATGGCAAGATGCAAGCTAGATGAGGATGTGAAGATGGATGCAAGTGGATGAAAATGTGAAAATGGCTAAGTAGAGGTTGAGAAACAAAACTGCAAGAGTTTGGCTAGCACAAATGATCTCTCCAAAATGAGAGAAAAGAGGGGGTATTTATAGGATTTTTGGGAAATCCTAGGGGAAATGGATGGTTGAGATTGATCCACCAAATATCAAGATGTAGGGCTAAGGTGAGTTGAGAACTCACAAGCCCTCACATCTTGACATGTGGCATGTGAGATAGCCCTAAAAGGTGAAGTGGACATGAGGTGGAAGGAGAAGGACATGACATGGAGGGGGGTACAAAGTACCTTGGGATTGGACAAGATCTCCTCATAAAGGAGGTACTTGTCCCCATGTGGGTGAGAGGACATGTGAGGAATTAAAAATTCCTCAAATATTCACATGGGGAGATGGGAAATAATTTTAAATTCCAAAGGGTGCATTGGGGGATTAAAAGGTGAATTAAAAATTCACATGGGGAAGAGAGGAGCCTAGGATAAATAAAAAGGAATTAAAAATTCCTTGGGGGATGGGGAGAGTTGACTAAAGGGGGTGATTAGGATTGTGCAAGTACTTGATTAGATTAATTAATGAAGATTAGAAGAGGGTTAGATTTCACATGTGACAAGTCAAAGATCACATGGGGAAGAGAAAAAGGAATTTAATATTCCTTGAAAGAATAAAAGGAATTAAAAATTCCTTGAGAGGTTGATTAGGCTAGTTAGTGAGGGATTAGAGAATGGTTAGGTGGCTAAAAGAGATTAGAGGCCAACTTGCAAAAGTTGGAGGATGTGACACATCCTAATCAAAGATTAGGCATGTGCACATCCTAATGATGGGATTAGAAGAAGGATTAGGATAAGATAAAAATGATGGAGGATGTGACATGAGGAGAATTAAATAAATGGAATATTTATTTAATTCAATTGATGGAAGGAGGATTAAAGAGATAAGGTATTATTGATTAAATACCTTAGGGATTTGGTAGAATCAAATCTATTAATTAAATAATAGTAGTATTACTTAATTAACGAAACTAAGATGAAAGGGGATGAATTTGGATAAATTAATTGTCCAAATTTAGACATCTATAGGTATTTTTAATATTTCTCCCAAAACCCCTATTTAGTCAGCTTTGTCACTGTTTATGTTAAAACACACTCTATAACTAATTTTGAGGTAGGTTTTAAGTGTCTTCCACTCATCCAATTTGCATAAAGTTGATTGTTTCTATTAGAGTTATGTCACATCTACATGGATCAGGTCTTAGGTTATAGATTTGAGGTCATTTTCTATCCTATTTTCACCTCCCAAAAATGTTGTTTAATCATATTTTCTCCATCCACACACAAGGAAATTTGTAGATCTTCCATAGAATTGACTCACCTAAGGGCTGAAAGTTAATTCTATCTTGGAGGATCTCATTTCCTAAATGCAATATGAAATAGGTAGATTCATTACACCTAATTTTTCCCTTTCTATTTATAGTAAGTTTGGTGATACATTCCAAATTTAGTATAAAACTAGGCTATGTGTTTTGAACCCTACCCCATTTTTTCCATTTCATTTTGGTGAACCTGACATTTTGAACATTCTAATTTCTGATTTAGAGTGCATTCAAACCCTAGATCTAGGATTTGAATTAATTCATTGCATTTAGGGTTTCTAAATTTTGCAGAAAGTTGCATTACATTTTAGGTGTAAACTTGCATTTTGCACTCATTTTTAATCTAAAAATTCAACAAAAATTGCATAATGTTAGATTGATTTTGCATAGTATTTACATAATATCATACTTTCAATCGCTTAAACCAAAAAAGTGGATCAAAATTGCATTTCAAAAAGTGTCATATAGTTCATCATTTGTCCTTCATTTCACTTGCATTTAGACATCAAATTCTAGAAAATTTTGTTACAAAAGTTACAATTTGAGACGTGGAATAGAAAACACATATAATCACTTAGAAATTGCATTCTTCATTTTTTAGAAACCCTTAACAGAGACCCATCCTCCCATGGGTGAATGAGTCCTTTAGGGCCTCTTAAAACCATCTTTTCTAAGTTGTTGTGTGGTTTTCTACACTTTCTGAGATCTCTTGGTAACCCACTATTTTAGTCTGGAAAATTTTAGGAATTTCTAATTTATGCATTAAGGTCCAATCATCTATTTAATTTAGGCATTTACATTTGGAAAAATTGTCGTATTTCAAATTTGTAGAGCAATTATTACACCATGTTTTCATTACAAAAGTCTCTTGTTATCATCATGTTCTATTTTTAGATTTTGTTGAATACTCTAAGAAATTGTTATTACAAGCATATGAATGTGAAGTCATTTCTCCTCTTTTCTTGTTTTTCATTGATCCCTATCCCGTGTGTGAAACTAACATAGTGAAAGAGAATACAATCTTGGACAATCCTAACAATCAAGTTTGTTCTTCTCCCAATATCTCTCATATTTGTGAAGAATATATTTTGGTGTTAGAAGAACCCATCAATGAGAGTTATGAGAATCCTATTTTTTTCTCTTCCCCCACCTCTCCCACTTGGGAAGAAATTGTTGTATACAAGGAGGAGACCATTGACACATCCCCTAATACCACTTTTCCTATTTCTCCTATTTGTGAGGATGATTTGATACAAGAGGATGCCATCATTGATAAATAAAACAATTCAACCATTGATGATCCAGGAGGATCTATGAACCTCGAATAATCAATTGTCTCCAATGCTCAGGAAGTCAACACCATGGCGTAGAGCTTAGAATATTGATTCCAATGACGTTCGTTTCACACAAATTGGAGTCCGTATGTAGGAATTATGGGCAGTCAAAGTTTTGGTCAAAATGATGACGTGGCATCACTAGAACTTGACACATGGCATGTGATATGGCATGAGTAGTGAGTTGGCATAAATATTAAACCATAATTATTAAAAGGATAAAAATGTATTGTTTAAAAATAAAATAAGGAGGATTTAGTGGGATATAATCCCTTAACCCATGCCTTAAAATCATCTTGCCTTACCTTTCTCCATAATAAAAGAAAACCCATATGATTAAAAAAATAATCTCCTAACTTTATGAGATTTAAATTAAATCTTTTTTAGCCCGATAAATAAAACTAACTCTCTAAAATTAAAAAATAGCTTAATCCATAATAGTCATAAAAATACTTTAGCCCGAAATAAAGATCATAAGGGCCTAAATAAATATTTTGTAAGGCTCAAATTATAAGAGCCATTATTTTGAAAGGGATTAGTTTTTATTTGTAAGGATTACATTAAAAAAGCCAAGATAGATTTATTTTAAGGAGATTATGAAGATTTACATATGTAATTGGGAAATTTTTGTAATCTTTTGGTTTTCACCCAAAATTGGTGAATTTACAAGTATTTAAAGGGGGTGTGAGGAGAGAGTAAGGAATCTCATTCTTTCTCTCTTCCTCCTTGCTTGTAAGCATTTCTGTGGGGGGATTTTGAGAGTTGAATTTGAGAGGAATATTGTTTTGTGTCTATAGTAGGTCCTTTCAGGGAAGAGTCAATATTTTCACTCTTTATAAATCATCCTTGGCTTTGAGAGCTTTTGTGAGGTGATTTGAGTGAGATAATTTTTAAGACTTTATAGATAGGCTACAGTTCTTTGTAAAGTAGTGTTGCAAGAGGATCCTTTGGAGATTGTATTGCAAATTTAGAGCATTGCTAATAAATTGGTCACTCAGTTGAGCTAGACCCGGAGACGTAGTCCACTTAGACAAACTCCGTATTCAAATTTGTGTCCTCTCTTTCTCTCTTGGTTTTGTGCTATCATTCTCTCTGTATAAATGTTCATGTTACTCCAATGTTAATTTCTTTTCACCTTTGTGCATAATCACTTAGCAACGTTTGTTATAGATCCCTTTCACACTACGGATCAATTGATAAGTTCCCTACTTGTGATGAAGTCATTTTAGAAGAACCAACCATTGAATGTCATGAACATCTAGTTTGTTGCTCTCCTAAAAAATATCCTACCAGGTAAGACATAATGGTGCAAGAAACTGACAAATAGTAATGAGGCTTCCTTAGATGAAGATGATGAAGTGACATTAGACTCCCCTTCACTAAGAGATCATGAAAATAAGGATAAGTCTTTTGAGGTTATGCACATTAGATCTCCCTCAAATCCTCTAATTCTTAGACCTCCTACAAGTCCTTTAATTATTGGACCTCCTAAGTCATCCCCGAAGCCACTTCTTACCATATACCCACCCTCACATCAAAACCAAGTTCAAAAAATCTTGTGCTTATCCTTGAACCACCTAAAATGAAACCATTATCCCTCGAAGGTATCTTGAAGTTTACAATGCAACTTGATAGTAACAAAATTTCGTAGCAACCGAGTTACAATACCATTACTCACACATATAATACAAGGAACAATGGGCAACCAAAAACAACTCCAACATTCCTTCCATTACCTCAACCATATCTCCCACCTACACCTAATATCTTGTTGCGTAGTGGAAAGGAGTATGATCTTGTAGAACAACTCAAAAACACTCCTGTTAATATTTCCTCATGGGACATTATTCAAGCTTCACCTAGTTATCATAACATGCTTCAAAGTGCTTTACAAAAAATTCCTATCCCTCCTAATGTGCAACTAAATGATATAGTGGCCTTAATTCAAGGAATAAATGCAAACATTTTTTTCTACCAGAGTGAGCTATCTCCTTTGGAAGTGCAAAAACAAAATGAAGTTTTTATGATACTAGCTCACATTAATATGCTTGGGATAAAGAGAACCCTTGTTGACAATGGATCAACCCTTAATGTGTGTATTGTAATCCTCTTGTATAAGATTGGAGTGGATAATACTAAGACTGGACTTGATTCTTTGTCCATTCATAGGTTTGATAACATAGGAAAACAATCGCTTGGTGTGATCACATTACCTATTTCAGTTGGAAAATTCAAATTGCAAAATCCTGTCCATGTTATGCCTCAAGATCTTTCATATAACCTTCTTTTAGGTAGACCATGGATTCATGAGATGCATGTGGTGCCTTCGAATCTCCATTATATAATGAAGTATACCTATAACAACCAAGTGTACATAGTCAAAGTTGATCCTGAATTGGAAAGTTGTTTGCACACTAAGAAAGACAAGTAAAGTCCTTTTGAAAATATTGACACCAACTACACAAGTGGAACCCATGCAAGAGAAAAAAAAAAAAAAGAGAACAATATTGAAAAAGTTACAAAGTTATTGGAAGATGATTGGGGTTCCTTAGATTTTACACCTATATTCATGGGAGAATACAAGATCATATCAAAAGTATCTAAAAGGGGAAAATAAAAAGTGGTAATGTCAACACAAAATTTATAAGAACCATAAAAATCATCCACTTCAATCACTTTAGAAGAAGAAAAAAATTACACAAGCTTTGTTGAAGTTGATTATGAACCACCACTGAATCCAAAAGAAATTGAAAAAATTTATGGAAGAGGTTACAAACTTTTGAAATAATTTGGTTATAGTGGAAAATGATGTGGTGCTAGAGAACAAGGAATTCATGTCCCTATAGAGCCTAACACATAGAAACCACTAGTGGTCTTGGTTATTTCCCTTTGAAAGAAAAAAAAGCATCAAAAAATCCTCACTCAATACCAACACTATTACAAAAGATTCTTCTAAGCCAACTTTAACCTTGGTGCATCCTGAACTAATAGAAACAACTATTGGTCTTGGTTACTATCCCTCGAAAGAAATGAAAGATTCAAAGAAATCTCTGCTTAATATGAATATCATCATGCAAAACAGTCCTAGCACATCTTCAACCACATGTACTAAGTAAGAGATATATTTGAAGCAAAATAAAGGAACATCTTCTACTATTGATCGAGAGAGTATCTTGTTGAGGCTTCTCCAAGATCACTTGATATCTCTCCCTCCAAAGACATGAAATAAATTTTACATAACAAGTTCATTTTGTGCATATCATCGAGTTCATGGTCATTCTACTAATGAATGTAAAGATTTGAGTGATAAAATTCAACACCTTAAGGATTGTGGTTCGCTTCCAGGTTGTGTTGATTCACCTATTTCCTCTAATTAATATTGATTTCCATTGTATCTTGTTTCTCATCACTATGTGGCATTGGTAGCTTTAAGTGTCTTGCTCATTGCCATTCATGGTGGTGCGATGTTAGGTGCAACCATATCTCTCTTGGCAGAAACATCATAGTTCTTGATGGTTGTCTTTGCCTCTATGATTGGGGGACAAGGATAACTAGTCTTTGGGAGTTGTGGATTCTTTCCAAGGATCCTCTCTTTCTCTTAAAATACCAACATAGTGAGTATGTTGGAATTTTAAGTGGGAGGCATATTGTCCCCCATTCATTTTTTGCATGTTTCCTTCCAAGTGATTATAGCATTCAGGAAGTGTGATCATTACATTAGCATTACATTAGCATTATTTTGGCATTATTTAATTTTGGCATTAACATTTTGACTTTTCTTGCTTCACTTTGTTCATAGAAGTTGAATTTAGTGTAGCATTAGCATAGAATATATATCATGTTGTGTGGCTCCTTATCAAAGTTATTAGAAGGTATAACTTTGGTATGGTTAGTACAATGGGAACCTATAGACCTGGCATGAATTTCTCATTGTACAATGAGAGCCTAGATAGAGGCACGACTTTCTCACTTAGCTGCTCTTTTGGGGGTTCACCTAGTGGACGACGAATTTCACTATCCCTTGTGAGCGTATTTTTCCAAAGGCCACATAGCATAACACAACTTGCTTGCCTATGGAGTCTTTGCGTTTTTCATGGTCACCTAGCATAACACAATTTTCTTGCCTGTAGAGCCATGTTTTGGATGGATGTGGCATAATACAACTTTCTTTTCCATCTTTCTCTTCGCTTTAACTTTAACATTGTATGTTTGTGTATCTTGTCTTGCTACTCTATATCATACATCTTGTGTGTGTCCCTTTATTCTTATGTTGGTTTGACATGGAATCTTGGATCCTGGGGGCTTGGCCACCTCCTTGATCTTTTCCATCCTATCCCATCAACATTGGTGCACTTGGACCCCTCTTGACATGTATTTGTTTATTTGGAGTCAGTTTGACGCAAGGTCATCCTCTCACTAAAGTGGGGGTTAAATGTAGTGTAGAAAAATGTAACCCTTTGGATTTTCTCAATTGTTTGGGCCTTCCTAATTTAATTTGGACTTAATAATTCCTTAAGTGAGTGTTGTTAAATGTAACCCTTTACATTTACACACTTATTTGGGCCCTCTTAATTAAATTGATCTTAATTTTGCCTTAATTAGCCCTTAAATTCAGTTACAAGTCTAATTAATTACATTTTCCAAAGGATAAACTCAATAATAATTAATGCCAATACATAACACTTCAGATTGAGCAATGTGTGTTCCAAGAATTGGGGCCTGGGACCCATTCTCCCATGGGCGAATGGGTCCTCCCTAAGACATTGAACCCATTTTTAAATCATCTTTGGTGGTATTTTTATCATCCCAAATTCAAATTCTAAAGGTCGGCTTGTAATGTTTTAATTTTGACAAATTAAGGATAAATGACTATAAATACAAGGTTATTTTATCAACTCAAGACATATAGCAAGAGGTGAACTTAACAAGAGAAAATATTATTGTTAAGAGCATTCAAGAGTAGATTTCTTCATCATTTATTGCAACATTCAAGATCTCAAGCATTCATGTCAAAGATTCAAGCATCAAGATCCACATCCATTGAAGCCATTTCATGCAAGATTCACATCAAGATTTCAGATTTCCAAAGGTTCATTCAAGGGTTTGGTGAGTTGCAACATTTAGTTGTTCACTCATCATTATTTTCATGCTATTTCATTTCATTTCAAGGTTTAATTACCAAAATGAGGTTTGACCAAGGTAAACCCCTATTCACCCAAAAAAAAAAATTTCCCTCTCTTTATGTGTTGTAGATTTGTAGGCTCATAGGTTGAAGAAAAATTGAAGATCTCAAAAGTGCAAAATTGCAAAGTTGCATTTGTTGTCACCTTGTCATCTCACAGAAACTCAGATCATGAATTTATTTCTGATTGTCCGAATGTGAAACCCATAGGATCTGAAAGTGCATACACAAGAGCAAAGGGCCCATAAATCAATTTTGAAAAGGTGAACAAAGACCCATTCGCCTATAGGCGAATGAGTCCCATGACAACTTTCGAAAACAATGTTTTGTGACAGGTACACAACATTTTCCATTCCCAGATCTACTAGAAGTTTTACTATTTCTGATAGCCCTATGTTTCATCTATCAAACACAACCTTTACATCTCATAAATGAGTGCATTTGGTATTTTTATTCTTTCTCCCAAAACCCATGTTCAGTCACTTTTGTCAATGTTTCTGTCAAAAGACACTATGTAACTGCTTTTGAGGTAGGTTTTAAGTGTCTTCCACTCATCTAATTTGCATAAAGTTGATTGTTTTTTTTAGATTTATGTCACATCTACATGAATTGGGTCTTAGGTTACAGATTTAAGGTCATTTGCTATCATATTTTCACCTCCCAAAAGTGTTATTCATTCATATTTTCCCCATCCACACAAAGGAAATTTGCAAATCTTCCATAGAATTGACTCACTTAAGGGCTGAAAGTTAATTCTATCTTGGAGGATCTCATTTCCTGAATGAAATGGAAAATAGTTAGGTTCATTACACCCCATTTTTCCCTTTGTATTTATTGTAAGTTTGGTGAAACATTCCAAATATAGTATAAAACCCTATGTGTTTTGAACCCTACCCCATTTTTTATGTTTCACTTACAATTTGTTAACTTACCAACAATTACACATCTTGCATTCACTAATTCCAATTTACTTTTATACTTATGATTAGAAAATTAAATGTATTTTCTAGGTTAAATGCTACTTGAAAATTGTATGGAACATTGTTTAGTTTGGTTTCCTCTATTTCTCACTACCCTTTTTCCTTATATTTTAATTATGTATAAATTAAATTTGTTAAGACATTATTTTGTTACAAAAGCTCAAAACAAACGAATTGGAAGTATTCTTCAAAAACTACTTTTTATAGCCTATCTAAAACTACTAAATTTTAAAAATTGAATTCATGGTTACATTCTTTGAAAGGATTGAATTCTCTTCAACATTTGTTAGATATGTATGATTAATTAGATAATGTTTTTTAACTTCATTTTTAATGTTTATTTCATAAAGTGCAATTTTATAGCTTGTGTTCATGACATAATAGTTGTTACATGTGATGTATGTAATGTGACAACCCTTCAATGCAGTAAAAATTTACACTTTATGAGTAAATAAACTGAGTAACAAACCATTGCAATAAAAAAAATTCTTTCTTTTATTGAGAATATATGAACAAGTTGCCATATCATATTCAATAAAGATTCCATTTCATTACAATAACTTCACAAGTTACAACAATACAAGAATACAAGATAATATATAATAAACACATTATATTGAATGTAAGCATATATATATATGTATAAACATGTATATGCCTCTATGTACATATATGTGTAGGTATATCTATATCGAAATTCGTATGAGCATTTCCATTCGCCAACATACACATGTATCGATATACATATACATATGGATACGTGTACCATATATACTACACACACATATACATATGTTCACATCTATTTCACATATAGACATTCACATTTACCATCATATTAATAAGTTTGTATGTATGGTTTATCTATGCATATGCATATGCATGTCGTTAGATCCCACTGACATGTATGTGCATATATATAAACATACTTCCACATACGTACCACTTGTCCATATGATTTTAATAGCACAAGAAAGATCTCAAAAGCTCAAACAGATAAACATCACCCAATGCATGCTGAAGTAAACAAGACTCTCAAATGCAAAAATATGACTAGAGATGGCTTACCTATTACCTACAAATTAACTCAATCATTCTGATGTGGTGTGTGTATATGCTAAGATAGTTTACTTTTACTGGTTACCCAACCAAGATCTCCTCCTGAGTGATACTTCCCCTTCACCTGGAGGAATGGAACACATACCTGCATCCACTAACACATGCACATGAAAGTCGATTGTTCATAACATATGCAGTATACATAAACATCTCCAAAGTTAGAATAATAATAATTCAATAACCTTCTATTCACATATATGCAGTATTTCACCATGAATAACATCAAATGAGATAATATCAAATGAAACAACATCAAATGAGATAAAATTCATATTGATAACAAGGTACAAGCATAATTTATTCATCTCTAAAATTCACATTACATTCACATTTTACCCTACATAGTAATAGTAAATAGTAATTACACAACTAGGGTGTAACATTGTACCTTTTATAGGAATACTTTATCTCATCGTGAGAATGTATTCTTTGATTGAAAATACAATCAAGAGTATCAATTATGGAAACCCACACTTGCATCCATATCTCTAATTATTAGATATTGCCAAATTTGAACATGGACCTAAATCAACAACTCGATACAAAATAGATATCTTTTCAATGGATTTCATAGGCAAAAAACTATACTTCCAAAAAATAATAATTGGTACATAACTTCAAAATAAATCCAAAAGGATCTATAGTTCTACTTATAAAATATAGTTTCCTTTTTATTTGTAAGTCAAGGTGAGCTAATGTGTTTACTTGATTATGTAAAAACTATCATTTGATTGTCTACAAATTAACATTCTTAAACCCATCATTTAGAAATTGTTTTTATTTATAGTACTTAATGTACTTATATAGGTGGATTGAAATATAACTCATGTTCTTGCACCATGATACCATTGGCCAACCCACCTATTTATTTAAATAATAGATCCAACAACTACATGCCACAATCCCAATGGGCCCATCTACAAGTCTGATTGATAATGACATATTAACAAACTACCTCCTCAAAGGGCACTATTTGGAATATCTTCATCCCTACAGAGGAAATCATTTTCCTTTACTATTAATCCTATTAAAAATTTGAATCCATTCCAAACAAGGTAGCTTATAATGGGTTGTGTTCCAAGGAAAAACAAATGCACCAATTCAACACACAAATGCCTGATAAGGACATGTCTTTCCCTTTGATATTATAGATTGTGAGCACACTGAGAAACATGTTGATTGCTTCAATAAAGTTATAGATCTCCATTATATGAATTTTCAAGTTGGAATTATTTATAGAATATCTAGTGGGATAGTTAAGAGTGCTAATATATTGTACAACAAACTTAATAGCCAACTTGAAATTTGTTTATTTGATGATTCCAAGCTTTCTCTATTTGAAGATGACCTTATAGTTCCAAAACATGAGTTATCTTTCACAACCCTTAATTAAATTATGCACATCACCAATAATTTCCTTGTTGATTCTATTTGAATAATCATTTTTGTAGTTTCAAGCTCCACAATAACGAGGGATTAGATAAAAGTTCTTATAAGAAGCATCAAGCGAATGTATATTGTCTCCCCTATTAATGTGACTTTTGGGGTCTAATCACTCAAAAGGAAGGTACACAACTCCAAGAGATGTACCACTTACATCATGTTGTTATGCTTGCAATTAAAAATGGATGTCACTAAGTATAGTGGAAAGGTGATCATAAGCACTTTGGATAGTACCCACCAATCTATAAACCTAAGCACTGAAGAAATACAATAACTAAAACATTGGTTTGAATAGAATGGGAATGTTATTATCTTTTCATCTAAATAGGATGTGAAAGTGCCCCTACTAATTATAAGAAACACAATTATTGATATTGAAGGACATACTTTGCACATGAACCAACCTGTCAAGTGCATTGTAAAGTAACAATACAATTCATAAAATAAAATTCATTTTGTTATCCATCTTGTCCCATTTAGTTAGATAGAAAATAATGCAAAAAAATGGGTTATATAGAATGATGATGAGACATGATACTACTCAAAGTGCAAAGTTATATTTATAAATTATAGTTATTAATATGTACTTCAGCTAAATCTAGTAGATCGTATAGGGGGCATTATGGGCTATTTCTTTTGAATATCCAACCAAGTTAACCTTCTTGGTATGCTTTTAAAGTATTTATACAAGCTACAATTCAACCAAGAAGCATAAATTAATGTTGGCTATAACCAAACTAGCTTTTTCAAACAAAAAAAAAATCACCCTCATGCATATTGTTTAAGTGGTGTTCAAGGGGGTTTAGAAAAAAACCATCACCAAACTTGACCTACTAGATATTTTTAGAGAAAAAACCTTCTTGTTGGGAAGACTTAGTGATATGTGCAATAATAATAGTACCTAAATTTAGCTACATTTCTTATCATATGTACACACATATTTGTAAAGATTATATATTAAATAATATATTTATGTTTAAATCTATGTGAATCCATTGTCATGTGTATACAAATTTCAAATTGTATTATTTTCATAAAAACTATGTTTATGTTAGCTTTCATTAGGTTATTCCTTTTATACTACATAATAATCATGTCATCACATATATTTTGATATTTATATTAATCTTTTCTATTTATATACAATGTTATTATTGGTAACATCACTAATGATACCTGCCATGGATCTAAAAATTATTAATTTGGACCAACCATTATTCATTCAAACTCTCACAACATTAATACACATGAATCAACAATATCTCAACTTGAAGACTCTTATGCCCAATTTGCATCAATAAATTCACATAAAATAATGAAACATATTCACAATTAGACCACAAACTTGTTGGAAAAATAAGCATGATGGTGTATGGTGTTGTCATTGATGGCAACTATAAAGCTCAAAAAACTCATGTACTATACATAGTATTTGGAAAAGCAAAGCACATTCCAAATAAGAAAAAGTGATACACACATATTAAATTAAATATAAAAAAAATGCTCTATGGCAAGTTACAATAATGAATTACAATTACATACACCAACAGGGTGTTACAATATATTTGTTTCAATGTTACTAGAATAATTTTATATCTTTACATCAAATACTACCATGAAGATAAGTATACATTTACAGGTGGGCTATGCAAGCCATACAAGTATAATACAAGAAATACATCCATTTAATATAGTAATATCTATCCTCAACTACCATGACTCTACTGTCTTCCACAAGCTGAGGCCAAGAGTGAGGTTAAGGCACCTTTTCCACCCAACCATGAAGTGCAATACTTCCCCGGGTTTCTTCCTAACTCGAAGAAAGCATCGACCCTGCATGAGGAGCCTAGCAACTTGGAACGGTATAAGCATGAGGGAATCTCTCGATGCATACCTGATGCCTATATGCAATTCCTAAACTAGAATAACATATTACTCACATACAAGATGTGGCAGAGACATATATAATATAAAGTCTAGGTTTTTCAATCCATCTATTTCACTCGTATAGTTAGCTTGGCCAAGTAATAATAATAAAATTGGTAATTTGGAAAAGGTAAATTACTATCTCTGGGAGCCCACATTCGACATCCTGTCCTAGAAGTAATCTCATAAAAAGAATAAATAATGCACAAAATCTCATAGTTTGTTTAAATATCAAGCATTTTCTACCCATTCTTTCTTACGAAAAACACAATGAAACTCTAAGTTCGTTATATAAGTTTACATGTCCAACTATATTGCAATTCCATCATTAATGAAATAATCCAAAGAAAAACATGTTTATATTTAACTCAACAAATCAATCCATTTAGCTTACTTATATTCCAAATGAAAATTGCAAACATATGAATCTATAAATCTTTCCATTTGCATACTAATTCCAATAATTAATCAATTTCCCAATTTAAGTGGTTTAATCTAAAAGATTAACAAATTTATATTTATATATATACAAAGAGGACTTCTATATCAGATGTAAATAAATTCATATTCAGTCTAGAAAGTAAAATATTCTCATACACATATATGTATATATATACGCATATATATGTTTTTATGTACACATATATTTATAAACATACTATTTTGCAAACTAAAGTAATACAAAATCATAAATATATCATTTAGAAATAAATACTGCTAGAATTGTAAAACAAGCACAAAACCACGAGCCACAAGATCAAACAAAAAAATAATACACCTTCCACGCAAGAGATTTGCAAACAATATATGCAATATTCATCAACAAGAAAAAGCTATAGAAGAGAGAAAAAACTTTCAAGAAGAAATGAAAGCTACAAATATTCTCCTATTAATAATTACAATGAGATCAATCCGTATAAAAAGGAGATCAAGAAACCCTAAAGAGAAACCTAAAAGGGAAACCCTAGTGTGCACACTAAATAATTGAATTAATTAACCAATATGATTAATATACTGCATTAATACAGAAGCTCATGTATATATATATATATATATATTAATGTTCAGAGATTGTCTTCTTAGTAAAATCACATATTTTAAATGATACACAACAAAGCAAAATAAATAAGGAATTTAAATTACAAAGGAGATAGGAATTTCAATCAACAATTTGTACATATTACTACAAGATTACAAAAATGTATATTATATATATTTTTATGTACATATATATATGTTTGCAAACTCAGATCAGTTATAAAGGGAAAAATGTAATTGCATATATGCATTTATCTACAGATATGTCTTTGAAAATGATTCACAACACATATAAACCACAGTCTTAGTTTTCAAAGGAAAATGTGTTGGAATTGTGTGCCTCAATCCCACAGGCCTAAACCTCTGAGTGAGCAATTTCGGTGTGACCACTGAGATGTCTGGCTGATCTGCTTAAGTGATCCTGAACTGTCTGTGAGATCGGTGTGACTTAGCCCGATCTGAATTCTCCTTGTAAATTTCCTTAATGACTATATTGGTTTGACCTCTGGAATGTCCTGGTGATGAGGGTCATCGGCGTGACCTGAACTATCGGTGTAAGTTTCTCCAACGATAGAAGTCTGGCCAATATCGGTGACATTTAGTCTATCTTGCCAATGGATGTGATCAGTGTGATTGGTGTGACTTGAGCTATCATTGTGAGTTTTGCTGCCGATAGTGGTTCTCTGGCCGATGGAGTTGTTCCTGATGCATATCATTGTGACTCTTGCCAATGGATTTGCTTGTCATGAATGTCGGTATGACTCTGGCTGATTGTATTTGGTCGGGGTGACATGAAGGATCTATAAGAGTCTTAGCGATAGAGCATGTCTGGCCGATGGGGTTTGTGTTCGGTGAGAACTCTTGCCGATACTGTTGGTCTCGCTGACAGGTATGCTTTCGATATGATCTCTTGCCAATGGTTGTGGTCTCGCCGATAGGTCTGTGTTTAGTATGATCTCTTGCCAATGGTTGCGGTCTCGCCGACAGGTCTACGAAAGGTGAGAACTCTTTCTGGTTGTGTTCCTCTCGCCAATGGATCTATGTTCGATAAGAGCTCTTTCCGATAGCGATGGTCTTGCCGATAGAGCTGCACATGATGGATATCAGTGTGAACTCTTAGAGATATAGTGTGTCTGTCTGATAGGTTTGCACTCGATATGACTCTTGTTGAAGGTTCGAAAGGTGTATGAGATAATGAAGACATCAGGGAGACTCTGACCGATGAACATGAAAGAAGACCGTGG
>VDFB02122933.1:0-34201 GCA_007258455.2 Sequoia sempervirens
TGAAGCAATTGTAGACTTAGCCTAAGTATATGCTAGGCTAAGGTGGATCTAATGAATGGAAATAGAAGCATACAATTCTTTTTTAATACCTCCACCACAAACATATGTAAGGTTTTGGTTGTTTTTATGGTAAGCAAGTTGATCTTCTAATCTCTACCTATGGGAATTGCAGAACAGTAAAGGGAACTGACTTCGAAGACCTGGACCAACTAGCAGTTTGAAGACCTCCTACACTTTAGGCTCTATAAGACCCAGGAGGTGATCCCTTAATGCATTTACAACCTTTGCACCATCATACGCAAACAACATTAACAACAAATAATCTCATTTAATAGCTCAACATAATAGGATAATACTGAATAGAATTGGTTGTTTATCAATAATATCAACTATTTGGAGCATGAGATAACTACAACAACATTTCACACGATAAGATAGTCATTGATTTTCAATTTGTAGCAAGCTCTAGGTAAAGGAAAAGAAATACTGAACTATACAAATAAGTACAACTTAGATCAGTGCCATATGTCCATTGGAGGAGTCAAATTTATAAGCATCTAAGGGTTTATGACATATTTAGCACATAACATATAAGATCCTTGATAACATTGCTTTACAATCTCATCAATATGTATTCTAACCCAATACTACTTATCAAATCCTTATACATAACATATCCACCTATATTCCCATTCAAGCCTTTTAATTAATTCCTTGAATTAAACCTAAAACAAGAATCATACACACCACAACAGTGAGATGAATGAAACAACCCTTGATCATATTATTCAAAATTTAGATATGCTTGTACAATGGAGAGACATGAGTTTGAATTAATCATATACATTAAAATTCCAGTAATGTCATAAAACATCAAATCCCCATGAATTCAAAACCTACTACAGAATGACTCAAAACCTAAATTGCATTTTCCCTAAAACCATTAGACTTTCCAATTTTCTCTGCAACTTCATCTAGACTTGACAAAAATATCTAACTTGCTAACCCGTACTTCTGGCCTTGAAATTCTTATTATATAAAAAGGAGTAAACAAGCATCAGGCCAGAAAGCACACGTGTCACTAGCCAATTGGACCACCTTGTGATATTCCAAAAATTTGTTACAACAACAATCTCCCTAGAGAATCTTCTTGTTCATTGTGTCCTCTGAGAATGGTTGATGCAGCAACAAAAAACTTCAAGAATTCTGCACCTAGACTATCACCAAAAAACAAAACTGGAATCTATTGTAACTGCAACAACTGATTTGTCAACCATTAGCAGCCTACTCCTTTTCACTCTTCCTCAATTAAATATACATTTACCCATTTCTGGTACTCTTCATTAGTTGGCCAATCAAAATTGATCACCTCATTCACCTTGACACTATAAGGTTTGTACTTAACTACCACTTGATTCACTTCTCTTTCAAAAGACTCCAAGAATGAGCTGGTGCTAATGATTTTGTCCATACAGCTCACCAACAAATCATAATTTGAGTTACGCTATTTTTCAGGGTTTTGTAGTCCAAACATGATATAAAGTGGCTCTTACACTTTTGTGATTACTGTAGCTTGTGTAACATGCCCTGTGGATACTGTTCTAATTGTAGGATGAATGAATGGGATTGTGGGATGAAATAAAGAAGGTATAGCTGCTGTCCCTCAATGGTTTTGTGAAGAAAGCATGTGAAATGAGAGGTTCAAGCCTATGTTCAACAAAACATATATGGGAGAAATATGATTTATGAATTTTTATCATTATTACGAACCCTAATGGAGTTGTTTATGAACACTATTGAATATAAATATACATACACACACACACACACACACACACACACACACACACACACACACACACACACACACACACACACACACACACACACACATATATATATATATGTATGTATAATGTGTATGTGTGTATGTATATATGTATTTTTAAAATGTAAATGTAAATGCAATTACTGGATGCTCTCCTAGAACAATAAATACAACATATCATTAAAGAAATCTATATCTATGTATATAAATGTGTATTTCTAAATGCAAGTGTAAATGCAAAGAGCATATGGTTTTGTAGTGTTATAGATACAACATATCCATAAATTAATGTAATTGAAATTCTATAGTCTTCAACACATATAATATGAAATCGATCAAACTATTAAACTACATGAGAAATAAATGAAAACAGTAAATGCATATGTATGTGTATTTGTAAATGTAAGTGTAAAATAAATAAGAATAATGAAAATTATAAAATAATACAAGGAAAGGTCTCCTCCCTTCTTGGTAGTGATAACATCCTCCACACACAACCATTAAAAATTATGAATAGAGGAATATAATCTTTGAAGAACTCAAAGTTGATTCTCTCCTACCTGATGCAATTAGTCATTTTATCCTTACAAACATTTATAGTGATTACTAGAGGCACATAGGCCAATTCTTCATAATAGAAGAATTTGATCATACTTTTCCAATAATGGCATTATGAGAAAACCTTAGGTTAAATGAATAATTCCTAGCTAAGTTCTTTAAATCATGTCCAACCGTATTGTTATCAATAGTTTTGCACCCTGCTGAATGCAGTATTCAACAAACTACTGAAACATTTAAACCTCTTTCAGATGTGGGTGATCTTATGCGAAAGAGGAATCTCCAAAGTGAGCTGGTTCTCCGAATGATGAATTCTATTCTAAAACAAATTTTGAGGAAAGGGATGAAGAATAACTGAACATAAAAACCTATTTCTAAAAGATGATTCACCAAACTTATAAGAATTCAAACCTAACCACTCATAACAACTTCTCTATTGCAGCAATCCTCACAATCTCATTGGCACATATCCCATCAGTGATTTGCATGAAGATCTGGAAAAAAAAATACAATATGCAACCTGAAACATGTAATTTTGAAACACAACCTATAACAACAAGACATAAAGGATTCAAATTTGAAAACACAAGTATATCAGATTGCCATTACAAAATTTGAGACAAAAAATAAGGAGAAATCTGTTGCTCTATTAAAACTGGAAGAGTGTCAATCTTTCCAAATTGAGTATCAAAAAAGGTTTACAAGCTCCCCAAAATGAGTAAGGGAAAGAAACTCTGATATGAACTGCTGAGACTGGAAAGTTGAAAGACTAAATCTATCAAAAAAACTCTCAAGGAAATCCTAATTCAAGCTCAGAAAAAGCTCAAGGAAAAAAGGCTTCAAACAAACTCAAAAAACTGCTTAAAAGTAGAAAAAAGCACAATGCTTTTATGATGAACCTGTCAAGCTTCTAAAAATAAGATAAATCTGCTTTAAAATCCCAAAAAACACCTTATCTCTCCAAGACAAGTCTGAAATCCGACCAAGAAGAAAAGTCAGTCAAAGATTTGCTAAAAATAGCAAGAAAACATAAAGCAGTTTATAAAATATCGCTTTTATGCTTCTGCTTTACAAGATGCAGATTTTTACGATTTGCCTTATTTTTGCAATTCAAAGATTTGGAAATCTTTTGCAAAAAGAAAGAACTCCTTATTTCTCCAAGATATCATTCTGATTTTCTCAAAAAATCATAAAAAACATATTACATAATCTTCCTTTTATCAAAACTTCTCATTGATTTCTTTAAAATCAATAAAACAAATAAAACCCTAAAATGATCATTAACCTTCAAGGAGAATGCAAACCCTAAATGATATGATAAATTATTGATTTTCCTTAAGCTAATCAAAACAAAATATAGGGTAAGGCATTCTTCAACCCTTATTTTGTTAAGCCCCAAAATATAAGCCTTAAAGACTTAATATCAACCTAGACATATTGATTTCGGCCTCCCTCTAATATTAAACTTAGACTTTGAAAAATATAAGGCATAAATTTAAAATTTTGACCCCTCTTTGAATTTTGACATATGCTCAAAACCGAACATTTTGGATGATGATATTCGAATTAGGCATGAGGTAATAGGGTCAAACCCTAATTATCATTCATTTCACCCGTGACTTGAGAAGAAGGAAACTCTGTCTGAAAGAAATCTACCACCATGATGATGTTGAATTCAAGGTCGTGTGCTTCAGTAACCCTCCTCATGCTTCAAATAACTAAGTCTCCTCCAGTGGGTGAGCCTCCTTTCATGGCAAAATAGCTTTTCTACTTCATTATTTTGAATATCAACAAGCCCTGAGGGCGCGGCCTGTTCATTTCTGACTTTCTCTTACCTTGATTTCTCCATGCCATTATGAGTTTGAGCTCAACTTCCATTCCATGAAAGCTCGACTTGTGCTCTGGTTTTTCTTTACTGTGCAGAGGTAAGCCTTAGTTAATGTTTTTTGTAATCTCTATTTTTGGCCCTGAGGCCGTGGTGAACTCACTCTGATGTCTTTATTTTGAATCTTCTGTGTGCTTCTCGTGCTCACTGCTGTGTAACATTCTTATCATAAGAGCTCAGCCACTCTTCAAAACTCAAAATCATGCCTTGGGAAACTAAAGAGAAAGCTATGGCCATGGATTTAGACTCTATCAGAAATTTAAGCTGGTAATTTTCTTTGCTCTGTAGAAACCCTAAAAGGCTTTCTTTATCTCATGAACTTTTGGCCATGTTCAGGCCGTGCCAAAAGAGCACTATAAGAAACAATTTCTTTACTTTTTGGCTTGACCCAGAATAGTAAATTTCCATTATGTCAATTTAATAATATTTCTACATATGGGTATTAAAGAAATTTCAATAATTCTGCATTACCCTCCTTCTGTATTTTGACTAAAATTTGAGAGCTCGCATTTGTTGTATATTCTTGTCTTTTAAATCAAGATCTCACATGGGTATTTTTGTAGCTATCTCCTTTACATTTTGAGGTTAAAATGAAGCTGGGTACTCAAAATCCTTAAAGGAAACTGCATTCTCTAAACTGGAAATGGGCCTTTTGAATTATTAAAAGAAAATGCATTTGCTTCTCTTCTGAAGCTCGACCTAGCATAAAATCTTCACACATTGTGGTCAAACTGCTTTTGAATGCAAAACCCAAAATGGGTATTGTAGAGTACCACATTTTCTGTACCTTGTATGAAAACCCATATTGGATACCATGAATAACTGAGCATAGTTTTATTTCGTAGTCCTGAAGCAAATGTTTGCATATTTTGAAGAAAATATCTCTATTATGTTTCTCTTCAGAACTCAACCATCAGTTCATTGCATTTATTCCTGTTACTTCTTTGTGGTCATTGTGAAAATCATATGAAAGCTATATTATTTCTACTTTGAGGCTAGAAGAAGCACATAAATTTGCATACTTTGTAATTATAATGCTGTTTTAAAATAAAGCCCATATGGGTATCATAGATTATCATGCTTACTATATTTTAGAGACAAACCCACATGTGGGTAACAGCTGTTCATCTTTGCTTACCATAGAACTGTAACACCTTCAGAAAACCAATATTGGCATTTGATGTTTGCTTTCAGATTTTCCTTCAGAAATGTACACTCATGGTTTAGATCAAAATAGTGTTAATCTATATTCTACTGTGAGCTCCTTTAAGCATTCAGACTCCTTTAATCCGCATTCTGCATTATTTGGACAATGAACTCATGCCACCTCCACTGAGATAGAACCTAACATGGTTAAGATAAAAAAAAAACAAAATTTGATCCAAAGAAAACTTTTACTTTCCTGTTTTAGTCCTTATGTTTAACCATTGAATCATAATAGACTGTACCTAGTCCTCTGTTCCTAGGCATAACCGACACCTCATAACCTCCTCTTAATAATAGAAATTGCTTGCCCTCCTTTCATTCCTTGGAAAGCTCACTCGCTTGACACTTATAACTCCTTGAAGATATAACAAAAGTACCTCTGTCATGCAATATTTTCCTAAAATATAAAAGATCAGTAAATCCAACGATATTGCAAATTCTGGCCTTTAAAGTATTGAATTTTGTTATTACCTCCAGCATGGCTATACTCATGCATTGTGAAGGGAATGACCTCTTAAATATACTGTATCTATACTAACACACTGTAAACACAACAGTTGTTCCCCTCTGTAACAAAAGATACCTTAAATGTTTGTCTTTACTTTAACCTCATTAGCATACTATACATCTTGAAAAAGAGCCACTCACTGTATCACTGTTACTTGATTAAAAAATGCCTTCAGAAATATATAAGAGCATGATGGAATAACAAGAACTTGTGTGTTTGTTCATTGAGAAGAAAAGGATCTCCCTGTTTGAATTTTTCCTGTATTTTAATGTCTTTCTGACACTCCTTAACCTTATCATGGCACTCCTAACTCCTATTCCTGAACTCCATAGGGAAACCAAATCAAAACATCGTAACCTCATGATCACATGCTGCTCACTAGCTCATGTGTATAGCTTAACAACTCAGAACTTATTTTGGAAAGAAAAGACTTACTCTTCCCCTATTATCCTGAAATGATCTCTTTTTTATTACTGTTGATAATGCAATATTTCTTTACTAGTCAACTCAGAACTAGAGATTCATTCAACACTTCAAATGCACTGGTTGTGTCTGTTCTTATGAGCAACATGGTACTCTTCATGCATTTTTATATTTCACTGCACAAACTGCTCTCAGAAACTATTCTCTTTGATGATGAAAATCAAAACAAAACATTAAGGCATATGTATGCCTATTCACTATCCAAAAGAGAAATAATGAATTGAAACTCACATGACATATGATTATAATCAGCACATAAAATGAAGTAATTCAGCAATTTCTGATGCAAATGCATTCTGTTAAATTCCTTAAGTGAACTAAACTCACTGTTCACCTATAGCCTTCAAAAAGAAATGCTGATCGTTATGAATGCACAGTTGGTTTTGTTACTTGATAGATAGCTTTATTTTACTCTTTCAGTTGTATTTCATTTTGTTTGATGTATATGATGAAATATCCTTCAAAAATAGCCCATTTAATGCATAGGGCAACATGCCGGGCTCTACCCTTGTGGGAGCCTGTTTTACTCCACATGCTTGGTCTTCAAACAATATTTAGCTTCATGACTTAACCTATACCTACACAAGGAAGCAAACAACGTTAGCATAAAAAATAGAACATGTTGATTATGATGTTGATACTTCTCCTTCAACTCACTTCTTTCATACTGCATTTGATTGAATTTGATTGTTTCAATGCATTGCTAATAGTATATTGTACTATTGTAGGTGCATCATATGAGTTATGTCATAGTCGGAGCCACTGACACCCCTCTTTTCCTCTTACAGGTTGATGAAGCTCGAGATGATGAGGTGCACCACTCAACATCAAGCGTCGATAATCAGGCAATGATGACTATGTTGTTGCTTATATGTTCTGCTTTCGCATCTTCAGTAGTGCATTGTGCTGTTAGAAATGTATTGGAACAGTTATAGTTATATCCACGGCTTGTGTGGATCCTTGATTTCAATTTTTGCTTTTTAGTTGAAAAGAAAAATGCATCTCATGCAATGTTGTAATACTATTCTGATTGTGAAATCAAATTAAGCCTTATAAAAATATGAGTTCTTTTTGAAATGAATAAAAGCATCTAAAATGTTGTTTTGCTTATGTACTCAATTCAGTATTTCCTTTAAAACTGCAACATTTGAATGGCACTCTGCAAATTCATAACTTTTTAAATGCATAACTTTTACTCAATGCACAAATTAATGCGAAACAACATTTAAAAAGAATCTGCAATTGCACTTGTTGAAAAATAATCAGCCAGCTCCTCTATTTGAGCTAAGGCGAAAAATATGTAACATTTTGGTGATTTCCGCTATATGCTTGCCTGGTAAGCATAGATCAACGGCCTTTAAAACAATTCATTGGGCATAGAGTCAAATCTGCCCCTTCTTGTGAACTCAAAAAACATGAACAACAAGACTCCAAACAGCAGCAAGAAAAATGAAACAAAACTGAAAGAAAACTAACAAGCCCTAGTGGCCAACAAAACAATGCGCAGCAGCACTTAGAGAAAGAAAACTACTGAAATGAAATGTGTGAAACACACTTATTTGCAAACTACTCTACCTAATAGTGAGATAACTTATCTCAAAGGAAGTGTTTGAGGTGGATCCCATTCACTGGGATTGACAACACCCCACCCGTCATCTTGGAAAGTTGGAATGCGTTTTGTTCTTTGCATTCCGTAATCACATAAGGTCCATCCCATATTGCATCGAACTTGGAATGTCATCTAGGTCTACTTTTAAATTCATTCCACTTGAAGACTAGATCTCCAACAATGAAATCATGAGGCTTTTCCCTCTTGTCATCCCAAAGGGCTAGCTTCAGCTTTTCATGCCACGTTCTCTGGTTATCCTCAACAGTCTTCTTGATTATCCGAATCAGATTCTTATTTGTGGATTTCGCTTGGCCATTACCTTGTAGATAATAATTTGATGAAGTGTTCAGATAGATGTTATTTATGACAGACCAATCTAAAATCTTTAATCCGATGAAAGCTAAACTGTTATCTGAAATGATTGAATCTGGGACACCAAATCTCGAGATGAGATCTTGATAAAAATTAAGCACTGAAGTCTCGTTTGCTTCTTTTAAAGAAACAGCTTCGATCCACTTTGTAAAATAATCTGTGGCAGTAAGAATCCACTTATGACATGCACTCGAAGGCGGGTTTATAGGGCCGATGAAATCCAAGCCCCATTTAGCAAAGGGTTGTTCTACCCAAATCAGGTGCAGGGGCAGCGGTGCAAGCCTCTATTTACCAGAAAATAATGCACATTTCTCACATTTTATGACCCATGCAATAGCATCTTTAAACAGATCTGGCCAATAATAACTAGCTCTCATAATTTTTAGAGTTGTTGTTCTTGCAGCAAAGTGACCTCCAGAAGGTCCATCATGAAACTCTGCCAACAGCTTGTCAACTTGATTAGGTTGAATGCAACATAAAAAAACACCTTGGAAATCTCTTCTATAGAGAATGCCATCAATAACTGCATAAGGGATGGCCTGTAATCTATAGTACCTTCTTTTTGCTTTGTCCAAGCCTTCGGGGCATTCGCCAGTTTGCAGATAATGTATCATTTGTTGCAACCATGTAGCAAGAGGTGCTTGAACAACACTTAAGACATCATTATTTAATACCATTTCTATATTTGCAGCCTCTTTTGACCTGTTGTTTTCACTTCCAGCAATTTTCTCGCACAAACCTTTTCCTCTAACGAGCTTGGTTACTTTTATATCAACATTGAACTCCATTACTTTAGTGATCCAACTAGCACACTTATCATTAATATCTTTATTAAGCAGGAAATCTTTGACAGTTGAATGAGCTACTAATACATGAACCTTGCTGTTGGACAACATGTGTCTAAATTTCTTCAAGCTTCTTACAACAGCAAAAACATGTTTCTCCACAAAAGAGTACTTTACCTCATAATTGTGCAAAACTTGGCTAAAAAACGCAATAGGTTGTTCTAAGCCTTCCTCGTTTTGCTGGCATAACATGGCTGAAACTATATCCACTCCTCCAAAAGCATACAAAATGAAATCTTTGTCAAAGTTTGGATTAATGAGAGTAGGAGTGGCTGCGAGCACCTCTTTGATCTGCTCGAAGCTCCTCTTGCCTTCCTTGGTCCAACTAAATGGCATGTTCTTCTTCAGCATAGAAGTGAGAGGTTGCAACAAAGTTGCGATATTTGGTATAAACCTCCTTACGAAATTTATTCACCCAAGAAATCTTTGCAAGCCTTTCTTATGGGCTGGTAATGGCAATTCGAGAATTGCAGAAACTCTTTCAGGATCGATTGAAATACCTTGCTTTGAGACAATGTGCCCCAACAACTTTCCCTCGTGCACTAAAAATATACACTTCTTTGGATTGAGAGACACTCCGAACTCTCTGCACCTCTGAAAAATTTGTTCCAAGTGACCCAAGTGTTCATTAGCATTTCTAGAAAAAATAGTAATATCATCTAAATATACCAGAACAAACTTGTTCATAAGGCCGTGAAAGGCCATACCATAGCACGCTGGAACGTTGCTCCAGCATTTGATAAGCTGAAAGGCATCTTCTTGTAGGCCATCGTGTCGCACTTGGTCGTGAAGGCTGTCTTAAACTGATCTTCTTGTTTAACCAGAATCTGGTTATAACCTGAGTAGCCATCTAACAAAGAGAATCTATCAGAACTAGAAACTACCTGTAAAATTTGCTCCATAGAAGGGAGTGGGTAATGGTCTTTCAAAGACGCTCTATTTAGATCCCAAAAATCAACACAAAGTCTGATTTCTCCATTCTTCTTCCTGACTGGTACTAAATTCGACACCCAAGAGGTGTGCTTGATAGGAGAAATGATACCGCTTTCAACTAGCTTATTCAGTTTAGCCTTCATAAGGTGCTCCAACTTAGGATTAAGTGGTCTTTGCTTCTGCCTTATTGGTTTTGCATCGGGCTCAAGCTCGATGGTATGCTGTGCTAAATCAGGGTTAAAACCTCTTAAATCTTTGTATTCCCAAGCAAAAACATCACTATATTTTTGACATAATAGAATGAAAGCTTGTTGTTCCTCTTGACTACACACCTTACCCAACTTGAGAAGTTTTCCTTTGAAAATTTCAATAGCTGAATAATGTTCTTCTTTAACTGTTAAGCTGCATTTGTCCTTCCAAACTTGATCATCTGAATTAAAGATAGATTCTAATGTCACCAAACCTTTCGGTAGCTTATTGGTCTTTAATTGTATGATCTGGTCTTCATATTGCTGCTACCACTTTTGTTGATTTCCATCTGTGAACTCAACTTCAGCAATGAGAAAATTCACGATTTGCTCATTGCTGTCAAAAACCTGCTAGCTCACGTTATTGTTAGGTACAGAAGGTCTGACCACTATCTTCACATATTGACGTGCTTCTATTTTATGAATCTCTTTTGGAATATCAAATTGGGCTCCTATGGCAGCGAGCCTGTTAGCATGCTTATTTTGATTCCAAGGAATCGACAAGATATTAAAAGCATTAAAATCTTCCATCAAATCCCATACACGGTGCTTGTATTTCTTAAGTAAATCATTTTTTGCAGCATTTAAATTCCTAACCTGATTCACAATCAACTCTGAATCTCCATAAACTTGCAAGCATGTAATACCTCACTTGCGGGCCCACTCAAGGCCATGTACCAATGCTTCATACTCAGCTGTATTATTTGAATAGCTGAAAGAAAATCTGCAGGTTGAATAATACTTATCTCCTTCGGGCGATATCAACATAGCTCCACCGCCGGCACCAACACTACTCCTCAAACCATAGAAATAAAGTTTCCACAACTCACTATCTTTTCCTGAAGACAGTTCATCCTCTTTGCAAAGATTAGGCATGTCGCAATCAGACTCGCGAATCATATAAACTCCTAAACCTACCTCATCTGTGTTCTGGAATGGATCAAGGTCATGATTTTCGGCTACCCATTCATTGAGACTGATGTAGTCTCCCTGGGTGCTACATTATGAGGTCATGGTTTGCTCCTCCATTGCAGAGGTGAAGTAGAGATTAGCATTTATAGGGCTTTGGGAGTATGGTTCGATATGGTCTTTGGCGAGAGGCTCAGACTTAATGGTGATTTTCGTACCGTATCTTGTTCTAAAAAACAGATGAGACCAATCGGAAGACAAAAACCCACCCAACTTGGCTGTAAAATCCTGTGATAAACAAATGGCGAAGTGTGGCGGTAAGTCAATAACATGAATATCTTGGTGAATAGCTAAACTTGGGGATGCATGCAAGGTAAGAGCTAAATTTCTTATTATGCCAGCAGTCTTAACAGCAAACCCATCTAATTGCACTACGCCTTTCTAAGGATTAGGCTCATAAACAAGACCTAATTTGTTGGCTAAAATTTTAGGCATGACTGAACTACTGGCACCAGAGCCGATCATACAATTATGCACGATTTTATCACCTATGATCAGACTTAAGTAAAATGGAGGGGGTTTTAACTATTTTTCCTTCTGCCCACTTTTCTCCTCCAAGTCATTACCCAACACAACCTTCGTAGCTCCTTGATTGGTGTTGTCAGAAATAGACAATTCAGCTAATGCATCCTGCAGTAAGCTTTTTTGTCCCGGAAGTTGTAGAGCATCTAATATTGACATATTGACAGTAGCTTTCTTAAGATGCTCAATGATATTGAAGGATGAAACATTTACCTTCTGCTGGTTTTTTGTAACAGCAGCTTCATTTTGCTTCTGTGCAGGCTGAGAATGTGTTTTTGACAGCTCCTTGTTAGGTATTTCCTACCCCCTTTGCAAAATCTGCATTTTAGGCTGAGTGGCAGTGTTAACTTTTGATGAAACAAGCTGAGTACTAATAGTAGGCTGCTACTATGCACTTCCAGCTTGCTATCCTAGATCCATAGCTCATTTTTTAGACTTGGTATTAGCCGAAATAGGAGAATCTTGCCGGTCTTGGCCATTCATGCCACAGAATTCGGAGCTCTGCCAGTTCGGCAAGGCAACTTCTAAATTATCTTGTTGTTCTTGATTCTGATCTGCAACATGTTACGAAGCAGCATATATATTATGCACCATTAAAGCTTGATTCCTCACTCCGTTGGCGCAAGACGATTGGTTGTGGGGTTGATTGCATGGGTAGCACCAGTCACAATCTTGAGCGACATTGTTTTGCGGCACAAGCTCTTTTGACATGCTGGCTGTGTTCGGATTGTATGGCTGGAATGGCCGAGGGTTAAAATTCCTTCTTTGGGCTTGATAATCACCCTGGAAAACAGGCCTGTTTTACTGGTTTTGCTGATATTGGGCTTGATAAGGCTTATGTTCTTGGCCAACATGCTTCTTAATAGTCACAAGGTCATTCCCGACGGTCTTTAATATGTTTTTTAGCTCCTACATTTCAGGATTTGAGGTTGGGGCAGCGACTTCTTGGACTGTACCATGATATCCTAGTGCTGGAACTGGCGGGACAACAGTCAAGGGGGGTACTGCAGTAGGAATAGGCGGCTGTATTTCTAGAAACAAGGGCATGGGGGGTCTAGGAGCTATATCTCCAGCGTGAATAAGGCAATTTTCAACATTAATAGCAATGTTATAAGCATTTGGAAGCGTTAAACTACCCATAGACTGAGTCATGACAGTAATCTTACTATTCAAAGCCTTCAGATAAAACATAAATGCATGTGCCGGTAAGGGTTTTACCACTGCCGGGATTCTATCCGAAGTCCTCTAAAATCTGTAGTTGAAATCTGCCAAGTGTTCATGCGGTGCCCTTTGAATGGTACTCAACTGCTCTAACAAAGATAAGTTGTCAAATTTATCTGCAAAGTGCTAGTATAAACCACTACCTAGAGTGTCCCATGTTCTGATTGAATTTGCAGCGAGACCTCTAAACCACTATAGTGCTTTGCCCTTGAGTGAAGCAGCTAGCAGCTTTAGAGCAACGTTCTCTTGAGTAATATTATGTACTGAACATAACGTGGCTACATCACAGATGTGTTCAACTGGTGTGGTGTAGTCTTCTCTGGTGAAATATGGTAATCCTTGAAGGGCTGCAACCGAAATATCATCATGTTGGGCAATATCTAATGGACTGCCTCCATTAAAGGGTGCGAATGGATGCTGCCTCGGTGGTGCTACCATTGGTGGTACTTGCGAGATTGGTACTGGTACACCAGGTGACAGAACTAGAGCACCAAAACTGGGAGGCATCGACTTTGATCTTATAGGGTCTTCAAAAAGCCTTCTTGTTGTCCTGCCTCTCCTTCGTGATGGGGACATCTCCTAATACTTGAAAGGTTTTGAACTTGATCTTGTTTGAATATTTCTCATGCGCGGGCTATACTAGCATACAGAAAATAGAACCAGAGTCGCTAGGTATATTGAAAGCCTCCAGAAGGCTGAAAAAATATGCTACATACACCAAACAGAAAATTGAAATATTAAATACTCTAAAAGTTTCTTTTAGATGTCCCACCGGGTGTGCCAAAAACTATTATCAATAGTTTTGCACCCTGCTAAATGCAGTACTTAGCAAACTATTTAAACATGGAAACCTCTTTCAGATGTGGGTGATCTTACGTGAAAGAGGAATCTCCAGAGTGAGCTGGTTCTCCGAATGATGAATTCTATTCTAAAATAGCTTCTAAGGAAAGGGATGAAGAATAACTGAACATAAAAACCTATTTCTAAAAGATGATTCACCAAACTTATAAGAATTCAGACCTAACCACTCATAACAACTTCTCTATTGCAATAATCCTCACAATCTCATTGGCACATATCCCATCAGTGATTTGCATGAAGATCTCGAAAAACAAATACAACATGCAACCTGAAACATGTAATTTTGAAACACAACCTATAATAGCAAGACATAAAAGGATTCCAATTTGAAAACACAAGTATATCAGATTGCCATTACAAAATTTGAGACAGAAAATAAGAAGGAGAAATCTACTGCTCTATTAAAATTGGAAGAGTGTCAATCTGTCCAAACTGAGTATCAAAAAAGGTTTACAAGCTCCCCAAAATGAGTAAGGGCAAGAAACTCTGATCTGAACTGCTGAGACTGGAGAGTTGAAAGACTAAATCTATCAAAAAAACTCTTAAGGAAACCCTAATCCGAGCTCAGAAAAAGCTCAAGGAAAAAAGGCTTCAAACAAACTCAAAAAACTGCTTAAAAGTAGAAAAAAGCACAATGCTTTTATGATGAACCTGTCAAGCCTCTAAAACTAGGCTAAATCTGCTTTAAAAGCACAAAAAACACCTTATCTCTCCAAGACAAGTATGAAATCTGACCAAGAAGAAAAGTCAGTCAAAGATCTGCTAAAAATAGCAAGAAAACATAAAGCAGTTTATAAAATATCGCTTTTATGCTTTTGCTTTACAAGATGCAGATTTTTACAATTTGCCTTATTTTTGCAATTCAAAGATTTGGAAATCTTTTGCAAAAAGAAAGAACTCCTTATTTCTCCAAGATATCATTATGATTTTCTCAAAAAATCATAAAAAACATATTACATAATCTTCCTTTTATCAAAACTTCTCATTGATTTCTTTAAAATCAATAAAACAAATAAAACCCTAAAATGATCATTAACCTTCAAGGAGAATGCAAACCCTAAATGATATGATAAATTATTGATTTTCCTTAAGCTAATCAAAACAAAATATAGGGTAAGGCATTCTTCAACCCTTATTTTGTTAAGCCCCAAAATATAAGCCTTAAAGACTTAATATCAACCTAGACATATTGATTTCGCCTCCCTCTAATATTAAACTTAGACTTTGAAAAACATAAGGCATAAAATTAAAATTTTGACCCCTCTTTGAATTTTGACATATGCTCAAAACCGAACATTCTGGATGATGATGATATTCGAATTAGGCATAAGGAAATAGGGTCAAACCCTAATTATCATTCATTTCACCCATGACTTGAGAAGAAGGAAACTCTGTCTAAAACAAATCTGCCACCATGATGATGTCGAATTCGAGGTTGTGTGCTTTAGTAACCCTCCTCATGCTTCAGATAACTAAGTCTCCTCCAGTGGGTGAGCCTCCTTTCATGGCAAAATAGCTTTTCTACTTCATTATTTTGAATATCAACAAGCCCTGAGGGCGCGACCTATTCATTTCTGACTTTCTCTTACCTTGATTTCTCCATTCCATTATGAGTTCAAGCTCGACTTCCACTCCATGAAAGCTCGACTTGTGCTCTGGTTTTTCTTTACTGTGCAGAGGTAAGCCTTAGTTAATGTTTTTTGTAATCTCTATTTTGGCCCTGAGGCCGTGGTGAACTCACTCTGATGTCTTTATTCTGAATCTTTTGTGTGCTTCTCGTGCTCACTGTTGTGTAACATTCTTATCATAAGAGCTTGGCCACTCTTCGAAACTCGAAATCATGCCTTGGGAAACTAAAGAGAAAGCTATGGCCACGACTTTAGACTATATCAGAAATTTAAGCTGGTAATTTTCTTTGCTCTGTAGAAACCCTAAAAGGCTTTCTTTATCTCATGAACTTCTGGCCATGTTCAGGCCATGCCAAAAGAGCACTATAAGAAACAATTTCTTTACTTTTTGGCTTGACCCAGAACAGTAAATTTCCATTATGTTGATTTAATAATATTTTTGCATATGGGTATTAAAGAAATTTCAATAATTCTGCATTACCCTCCTTCTGTATTTTGACTAAAATCTGAGAGCTCGCATTTGTTGTATATTCTTGTCTTTTAAATCAAGATCTCACATGGGTATTTATGTAGCTATCTCCTTTACATTTTGAGGTTAAAATGAAGCTGGGTACTCGAAATCCTTAAAGGAAACTGCATTCTCTAAACTGGAAATGGGCCTTTTGAATTATTAAAAGAAAATGCATTTGATTCTCTTTTGAAGCTCGACCTAGCATAAAATCTTCACAAGTTGTGGTCAAACTACTTTTGAATGCAAAACCCAAAATGGGTATTGTAGAGTACCACATTTTCTGTACCTTGTATGAAAACCCACATTGGGTACCATGAATAACTGAGCATAGTTTTATTTCGTAGTCCTGAAGCAAATGTTTGCATATTTTGAAGAAAATATCTCTATTTTGTTTCTCTTCAGAACTCAACCATCAGTTCATTGCATTTATTCCTGTTACTTCTTTGTGGTCATTGTGAAAATCATATGAAAGCTGTATTCTTTCTACTTTGAGGCTAGAAGAAGCACAAAAATTTTCCTACTTTGTAATTATAATGCTGTTTTAAAATAAAGCCCATATGGGTATCATAGATTATCATGTTTACTATATTTTAGAGACAAACCCACATGTGGGTAACAGCTGTTCATCTTTGCTTACCATAGAATTGTAGCACCTTCAGAAAACCAATATTGGCATTTGATGTTTGCTTTCAGATCTTCTTTCAGAAATGTACACTCATGGTTTAGATCAAAACAGTGTTAATCTATATTCTGCTGTGAGCTCCTTTAAGCATTCAGACTCCTTTAATCCGCATTCTGCATTATTTGGACAATGAACTCATGCCACCTCCACTGAGATAGAACCTAACATGGTTAAGATAAAAAAAAACAAAATTTGATCCAAAGAAAACTGTTACTTGCCTATTTTAGTCCTTATGTTTAACCATTGAATCATAATGGACTGTACCTAGTCCTCTCTTCCTAGTCATAACCGACACCTCATAACCTCCTCTTAATAACAGAAATTGCTTGCCCTCCTTTCATGCCCTAGAAAGCTCACTTGCTTGACACTTATAACTCCTTGAAGATATAACAAAAGTACCTCTATCATGCAATATTTGCCTAAAATATAAAAGATCAGTAAATCCAATGATATTGCAAATTCTGGCCTTTAAAGTATTGAATTTTGTTATTACCTCCAGCATGGCTATACTCATGCATTGTGAAGGGAATGACCTCTTAAATATACTATATCTATGCTAACTCACTGTAAACACAACAGTTGTTGCCCTCTGTAACAAAAGATACCTTAAATGTTTGTCTTTACTTTAACCTCATTAGCATACTGTACATCTTGAAAAAGAGCCACTCACTGTATCACTGTTGCTTGATTAAAAAATGTCTTCAGAAATATATAAGAGCATGATGGAATAACAAGAACTTGTGTGTTTGTTCATTGAGAAGAAAAGGATCTCCCTGTTTGAATTCTGCCTGTATTTTAATGTCTTTCTGACACTCCTTAACCTTATCATGGCACTCCTAACTCCTATTCCTCAACTCCATAGGGAAACCAAATCAAAACATCGTAACCTCATGATCACATGCTGCTCACTAGCTCATATGTATAGCTTAACAACTCAGAACTTATTTTGGAAAGAAAAGACTTACTCTTCCCCTATTATCCTGAAATGATCTCTTTGTTATTACTGTTGATAATGCAATATTTCTTTACTAGTCAACTCAGAACTAGAGATTCATTCAACACTTCAAATGCACTGTCTGTGTCTATTCTTATGAGCAACATGGTACTCTTCATGCATTTTTATATTTCACTGCACAAACTGCTCTCAGAAACTGTTCTCTTTGATGATGAAAATCAGAACAAAACATTAAGGCATATGTATGCATGTTCACTATCCAAAAGAGAAATAATGAATTGAAACTCACATGACATATGATTATAATCAGCATAGAAAATGAAGTAATTCAGCAATTTCTGATGCAAATGCATTCTGTTAAATTCCTTAAGTGAACTAAACTCACTGTTCACCTGTAGCCTTCAGAAAGAAATGTTGATCATTATGAATGCACAGTTGGTTTCGTTACTTGATAGATAACTCCGTTTTACTCTTTCAGTTGTAGTTCATTTTGTTTGATGTATATGATGAAATATCCTTCAAAAACAACCCATTTAACGCATAGGGCAACATGCCGGGCTCTACCCTTGTGGGAGCCTGTTTTACTCCACATGCTTGGTCTTCAAACAATATTCAGATTCATGACTTAACCTATACCTGCACAAGGAAGCAAACAATGTTAGCATAAAAAATAGAACATGTTGATTATGATGTTGATACTTCTCCTTCAGCTCACTTCTTTCATACTGCATTTGATTGAATTTGATTGTTTCAATGCATTGCTAATAGTATATTGTACTATTGTAGGTCCATCATATGAGTTATGTCATAGTCAGAGCCACTGACACCCCTCTTTTCCTCTTACAGGTCGATGAAGCTCGAGATGACGAGGTGCACCATTCAACATCAAGCGTCGATAATCAGGCAATGATGATTATGTTGTTGCTTATATGTTCTCCTTTCGCATCTTCAGTAGTGCATTGTGCTATTAGAAATATATTGGAATAGTTATAGTTATACCACGGCTTGTGTGGATCCTTGATGTCAATTTTTGCTTTTCAGCTGAAAAGAAAAATGCATCTCATGCAATGTTGTAATACTATTTTGATTGTGAAATCAAATTAAGCCTAGTAAAAATATGAGTTCTTTTCGAAATGAATAAAAGGATCTAAAATGTTGTTTTGCTTATGTACTCAATTATGCATTTCCTTTAAAACTGCAACATCTGAATGGCACTCTACAAATTCATAACTTTTTAAATGTATAACCGTTACTCAATGCACAAAGTAATGCAAAACAACATTTAAAAACAATCTGCAATTCCAGTTATTGTTGAAAAACAATCAGCCAGCTCCTCCATTTGAGCTGAGGCGAAAAATATGTAACACATATAAGAGAAGACCGCTGCTATTTGTACCTAGATACCATGGAGAAAGGCTCTTTGGGCTTTTTCATCAATCATCCTACTCAAAATTATACTCAAATTCAGCAATGGGATATAAGATTGACTTAAAAAATATTGCCAAAGCATAAACTTATGATGATTTAACCAGGCCTAGTACACACTCCCTCCCCGTTAACCACTTAGACATATGGAAATTAAATGTAAATTTTCTGCTATTTTTAGTCATGTAGGTATCCAATAAACCACTTGGTGGTGTTTCCCTTCAAGTTTATTTACTTGAATGAAGAGCAAAAGTCCTTTGATTACAATTAGAGAATACATTTGAGGCCTTGGTTGTGTAAGTGGTGGACCATAGTCACATTTAACACTTGTTACAAAGTTTGGGAGTTAAAATTTTAAGTAGATTTGATTTGTGATGGACACATTTGGAATAGAATAATAACTGCAATCTACCAAGACTTGATTACCTTATAACTCGGTGGAAATTCTAGCAATGAAATGATAGATTAATCATAATGTCACCTTGGGATCATATCACCACTAAATAACTTCATCTAACATCCTTATGGAGTGCAGTACCACCAACAGAATTTTTCAGACCTCTTCCCGAGCGAGGGAAATTGTGAAGAGAAGAGGAAAGCGTAGATATGGTAGTATGTCTAGTGAGAGATCAACGAGTCAAAAGATTAAAGAAATTCATAAACGCATGGAATTTCTTCATTGGTGTGGGCCGTGTTCTATGATGATGAGAGAGTATGGTGATGTCGAGGTGCTCCTTTGAGGTACAAACATCTACGAAACAATGGTACCCAAGGAACTTCTCCAATAAACACCGATTTTGTGTCAATTCAGAGGATATATCGCATAAACACCAATGCTGTCATATGGTTTGGGGTTTATTTTGTATGGAATTATAAAGGCCTTACGGAAAAAGTTAATGAATTGATGGAGTATGTTGGACCCTGATATAGTTACAAAGATTGGATGCAACTGGTTCGATATACACAAAGTATGTGTAGGTATGCACTGTCAGCAAATTATATACAACTAAAAGATAAGGATCAAAATAAAGGAGGGGCTATGTACATTGACAGAAGGCCAAAAGCATCAAGGAATATTGTAGGGTTTATAAACAAAGATATGATTCCAACAACAAATAAGCAACCTAATTGCATATTCGAGGCGTGCGAGGGAAACCATGTATTCGTATGTGCAATAAAATTAATAACTACAGGGGAAGAGTTGCTAATCGATTACAATTTGAATCGCTTAGTTACAAACACAGTTACTACAGGGGTGGTACGTACTATGTACCATTTTACCAACTCCAATTAATGACTCCATTATACCATTTTCTTTTATATTTTTCTTTTCAAGTCTATTGGTTTCATTTCGGGTAATATTTTTTATATTTAATTTTTTCTATGAAGTGACATCGATCAGATGGAGGCTCTCGCCCGCAGTATAGATCGAATGTATCTTCAAGCGCTTCTACCCAAGAAGTTTACCTCATTGTAATTGTACAAATTGGATACAAGCAAAATGTTTTATTATTATGTTTTTTTCATAATTTTATTAGGTTAATTTTGATAATGTTTTTAATATTCTTGTTGCAAATGACCGATCGGGGGAAAGGCACCGTTAAAGAGGAGGCATCCTCAAAGGAGGGTGCAATATTTTGTGACGATGACATCGCTTATTCAGCAAATCCTCTCGATATGATAAGGAAGATCCAAAAAAATGCAATGCAAAAATCGTTAAGTTGATATTCATAGTGCCTCAAACAGATGAGATAAGAGAGAGGGTTAAAATATTAACTGAGAGATCACAAAACTTGCAAGTAAGTTGTCATAAGGTCTTTAATTATAACATAAGTTCATTCATGGTTTTATATTTTGTACTCTTTTATGTCATGAACTAAAATATGTGTTGTTTTTACAGGATTATTTGCCTCCTCATGATGCTCCTGGCCATGATCAAGGCACCGCAAGGCCGCTTTGAGGAGTAGGTTGGTAAAAGTGCCCATCTTGATCTTCCCACAAGAGTACATCACATCATCTCGACCCCATCATTCAGCCTATATTGTCGCTGAAATGTCGTGGAATATACCATGTAGACCAATGTACCTCTCAGAAGAACACATGTCAAAACACAAGCCGACATGTACTGGGATGCGCTAATGGTACTGTATGTTTTTAGCAGCATTTCCTTGATCTTCCCATATTACTAGTATACATTACCGTCACATTTGTGGTGATCCCAGGATTTTGTTCTATAAAGACAGAGAAGGTCCCAAGTACTTTAATATGTTTTTATTATAATTATATATAATCCAATTGAAATTTACTTATTGATCGCTCTTTTTAGACTATTGATCCCATGATCATTTTGTAGGAAATGATGTTTTTTATAAACATCTAAGTGATATTACATTGGAGCTCTTTGGGGCCACCATACGTACACAGTGGAATGCCCAAAATCAAGATTTAAAAGATGAGCTCATTAACCATTTAGTTGTGTTGTTCAGTGATAAAACATTCAACCAAACCAAGGTCCTTAAGAAAGCTGGTACCTATCTAAAGTATGTGAGGGACCAATATAGGTCACATTTAGAGAAGAACAAAAAGTATGAGCGTCCCCCCATGATTCTGGAGAGGGAGTGGAAGGACCTAGTATCGGATGGAAAGGAGAAGGCTGAAAAGAAAAAAAGGAAAGACACCACCGGGCCAAGGAAGGTATGTGATACTATAAAAAATGTAATTATATACTGATTACTCTTTCTTTTTACATAATCTAACATATTTCAAACTTTTTATAGGCTTCCCGACACATCGAAGGCAACAAAGGCAACACTAGAAAAACACAGGCAGCACAAACTTGGCTCTAGTGGTTATTGTTATCAATAGATTTGCACACAGTTGAATGCAACATTCAACAATCTATCGAAACATGGAAACCTCCTTCAGATGTGGGTGATCTGAGAGAAGAAGGAATCTCCAGAGTGAGCCAGTTCTTCGAATGATTGATCCTATTCTAAAAAATTCCTGAGGAAAGGGATAAAAAGATGACTGAAACTAAAACCTATGACTAACATATGACTTTCAAAACCTGATAATAATTTAATGATGATTCTGATCTCTTCCTCACAACAGCATTCAAAAAAATGCAATATCTCACAACCTCTCATGAACAATTGATACATAAATAATTTGCATGAAAACTTGACTTGAAGTACATGTAACCTGTATTTTGAACTTTCTGCATTAAGAATTATAGTCTAAGGACATAACAAGGACTCTGTAAACAGAAATCACAAGATAACATCAAACTGAAATTGCAAGTAAACACAGAATCGAGAAGTAGGAATGTTGTCTTTATTCAACTGAAGGAGAATGCCATAATCTGAAACTGAGTACAAAAGGGTTCACCAACTCAAAATTTGTGTATGAGCAGGAACTAAAATCTGAATTGAGAAGGAGAGCTAAAAAGACTAAGTATTTTTAAAGATATCACTCTTAAGAAACCCTAATCCGAGCTCACAAAGAAGCTCAAGGAAAAAAGCTTCAAACTGTCTCAAAAATTGCATTAAAGCAAAAAAAAAGAATACTACTTTTATGATCAAACTGTCAAGCCTCTAAAAATAGGCTAAATCTGCATTAAAATCCCAAAAAACACCTTATCTCTCCAAGATAAGACTCAAATCCGACCAAGAGAAGAAGTCAATATGAATCTGCTAAAAATAGCAAGAAATCATAAAAAAATTTATAAAAGATTGCTTTACGATTCTGCTTTACAAGATTGCAGATTTTATAATTTGTCTATTTTTTGCAATTAAAGATTATAAAATCTTTTGCAAAAAAGAATTATCAATTCATCAATACAATGTTTGATTTTTCTAAAAATCATAAAATTATCAGTGTATATTATTCTCTCATAAAAAAAAATCTCTAATTGATTTCTCTAAAATCAATTAAAACAAAATCCTAAGTAGAGTGATATTAACCTAAGTCATAAGATATTTACCATTATACCCTCATTGTTTTCTCTCAAAGCAATAGCATAAGGTATTCAAGTCTTTAATTTTTCCTAAGGCACAAAATATAAGTCCTAAAGACTTAACACATTGACCTAGGCATATGAATTCAGCCTCCAACATTAGCTTCAGACTTTGATTAAATTATAATGCAAGGATTATCCCATTCAAATTTCCCCATGTGCTATTTTCAATTGCAAATATTATGGATAATCATAAAGTGGCTCGAATTAGGGCATGAGAAAAATATGGTCAAACCCCCTAAATCATTTCATTTGCAGTCATCACTTGAGAAAGAAAAAATGAGCTCTTCCTGAAGGAATAGCGCCGCCATGATTGAGTTGAATCTGAGCTTGTGTGCTTTGAGAATCTTCGGTTTTTCCTTCTGATAGTCGACACTCCATCTGGGTAAGCTTGTTTTGTTTGTTATTGTAGCTCTTACTCCATTCTTGAAGCCATAAGAGTTTATAAGGCCACGGCCTACTCATTGTTGTTTTCTCTGACTTTCTTTTTACACTTGCTTGTGACTACTTCTTGACTGGTATTGCACAAGCTCGAATCTTTATCTGAGAGCTCTCTGAGAGAGCTTCGTTGGCGGGTTTTGTCTTCCTCTACACAACACATCAGGTAAGTTCCCTGGTCTGTAACTTTTGTGACCTCACTTGTGCACTTTCTGCTCTTGTCGCCACGGCCAACACAACCTCTAATGTGTTTCCTTATACTCTTTGTGCTCATTTGAAAGGCTTGAACCTCGAGCTTGGGCTCCTGGTGTCTTTCTCTGGCTGCCATGATAAAAACCTTCCAGTTTGGCACTTAATAATGGATATTTTGGCCACGGCCAACGTGCTCTCCCACAAATATGAACTGGTGAGTTACGTTTAAAATATATATTTTCTCCTTCAAAAAGCTCGACCACCTTCACTTAAGATTCTATGGCCATGTACAGGCCGCCAGATATGTATCATAGAAAGCATTATTTAGAGGTTTCGGGCTCGACCCAAAATAGGAAATTCACCTTCTTGTATATTTGAGGGCATACCCGCATATGGGTATCATGAGAATTTGAATAAAACTGTGTTTTGATTATTCTGAAACTCAACCCACCAAAGGAAATTCGCATTTTTATGTCTTTGCTATTTTATGTAAAAACCCCATATGGGTTAGCTCTGAAAGTTACAATTTATGTGTTTAAAACCAAACCCCAAATGCGGGTACTCTGTATATTCATCTTTTTTTTTTCAAGTTATGAGCTCGACCCACGATGCTTTTCGTTGATATTCCTGTGTCTTTTAATCTCCTCCATATAAGTGCTTGATATTTAGAGGAAAACTAAGCATTGTCTGAAAACTCCCGTATGATAACACATTTAACCTATCATCCTGAGAAAGAATATCCATATGGGTTGATTGAAAATAATGAAAATTGAATACTTGACCCGAAACCCCAAAGTGGGTAAACAAAACAATAATGAGGAAATACTGAATTTATTTAGAGGTCCATATATTTTCTGAAAACTGTGATCTCCATATGTAAATTTGAAAACACTTGTGAGTATATGAGAAAACAACAAAACTGTATGTGTAAAAATCTGAACCCGATTCACATGATATTTCCACCTTTCTCAGCTTTCTTCATGGAAATGTTGTATAAATTTTGTCTTTAACAAGACCCTCTCCTGGGTATGCACACATCTTGTTTGTATCGCATTGAAAAATTGATACTCCTTTGATCTCTCGTTGCCTGAAACTTTTACATATCTGGATTCTAAAGGCTCCTCTTGCGCCCTTTGTTCACACTTCAGGCATCATTGAAAAGCTATGTTTTGAACTCTCATGCTTTTGTAAACTTGTTTAATCTGAAAATGAATCTTGTATACCTGAATCTTTTCCAAATCTGTTCATGTCTATCTTGATTGATGCTTGTAACTCCTTGAAGATAATTTTGAATGGACATCATACTTTGATTGTTGTCCTCTGCCAAACATTGATACATAATTCTATTTGAAGCATCATCTCAGCCAAAGTGAACTGGTTGTCCCTGTTGTATCTTTTCCTTAACAAATAAATCAGATTTAGACACTCGAGTTATTACATCTCATTGTTAGCCACCAGATTGAGTCTTGATTGTAACACCATATGAACGACAGTAATGCTTAAGTCTGGCACTCTTCATGCATTTTTATGTTCCTCTTAACAAACTTTTCTTTAAATCTGCTCTCTTCTGTGATGAAAATTGAAACAAAACTCTTTATTAAGGCATAATGTATGCCTGTTAACTATCCTTGGCTGTGAAAAGAACATTGATGAACTATAGCTTGCATGACATATATGATCATGATGAACAAATAACACAGAATGTGAACTATACAACAATGTTTGACATAATGGTACTCAGTTGAATTAATTGAGCAAGTTAAACTCATTGTTCACCTGTAGCTTTCAGAAAGCATTCCACCTGATTGTTATGAATGCATAGTTGGTTTAATAGCTTGATAGATAATTTTGTTTACTCTTTTAGTTGTATATCACTTCTTTTGATGAATGTATGATGATGTAATCCTTCAATCAGCTCATTTATAATGAATAAGGGCAGCATGCCGAGCTCTACCCTTGTGGGAGCCCATTTTTCTCCACATGCTCGGTCTTCAAATAATGATCAGCTTCATGATTTTCCCTATACCTGCACAAAGAAAAAAACAATGTTAGCATAAAAAAAGGAATATGATGATCATGTTGATGTTTCTCCTTCAGCTCATTTCTTTTGTACTTCTCTGATTGCTTCAAAGGATTAGTAGGTTTAATGATATAATCATAGTTTGATCACCTGAAAGCATCCTCTTCTTACAATAACTATTGACACAAAATGACCAAAGATCACCATCGGCCATGTAAATGATGACGCTGCTACCATATGGATTTTTCTCTCGATCGGCACTTAATAAAATGGGATACTTGCATCTCATGGATATTGATCACTCAGCGCTTCTATTTGAAAATAAAAAAGCATTTCAATGCAATGTTGTAATTCTGGCCCATAAGATGAATCGATCCAAGAAGAAACAAGATACATGCCCACCCCATACTTCATTTAATTCTAAGATGAGAATAGCAATCAAATCGATTCTTCCTTTAAATGCACCACAATGAATGAATAATGATAAAATGGCACCAAATATAATCCCAATTTCACCCAAGATATAATAACGTCAAATTAGTCTTCCCACCAATTGAGTCGAGGGAAAAATTTAGTAACATTTTGGCGATTCTCACAAATGCTTTCTCGCTATATAGACCAATGGCTTTAAAAAACTCACGGTGCAACACTCCGCCTCTAAACTCAAAACCTTGAATAGCAACACTCCAACATCAGCAAGGAAAAAAAAAAAGAACTGAAAGAAAACTAATAGGCCCTGATGGCCAACAGAACAATGCGCAACGACACTTAGAGAAAGCAAAACTACTGAAAATAAATGTGTGGAACACACTTATTTGAAAATGACTCTTCTTAACTATGAGATAACTTATCTCAGAGGCAGTGCTTGAGGTGGATCCCATTAACTGGGATAGACAGCACCTCGCCAGTCATCTTGGAAAGTTGGAATGCATTGTGTTCCTTGCATTCTGTGATCACATAAGGCCCATCCCACATTGCATCGAACTTGGAATGTCGTCCATGTCTGCTTCTAAATTCATTCCACTTGAAAACTAGATCTCTAAAAATGAAATCATGTGGTCTCGCCCTTTTATCAAAAGAATTCTTCATCTGAGCTTGATGTATCTCCAGCTGCCTGAGAGCTTCCTTTCTAGTTTCTTTGAGCTCTACCAGCTATGCAAACTTCACCTCAAGAGGTTGTTCATTTAGCAATTCCAGTTCTTTAGCATAACTTAAAGTTGGCAACTCAATTGAAATAGGTAACTTAGCCTCTTTACCATAAGTGAAAACAAAAGGCGAACAACCAGTGGCCCTCTTAGGAGTTATCATGTCATCCCATAGAGCTAAATTCAGCTTTTCGTGCCACGTCCTTTGATTATCTTCGATAGTCTTCTTGATTATCTGAATCAAATTCTTATTTGTAGATTTCTCCTGTCCATTGCCTTGCGGATAATAATTGGAAGACGTATTCAAATAAATATTATTTCTAACAGACCAATCAGAAATCCTCAAACCAATAAAAGCCAAACCATTGTCAGAAATGATTGAATCTAGAACACCAAATATCGATACGAGATCTTGATAGAAATTAAGAACTGAAGTCTTGTTCGCTTCCTTTAAAGCAACAACTTTGGTCCATTTTGTAAAATAATCTGTGGCAGTAAGAATCCACTTATGACCTGCGCTTGAAGGCGGATTAATAGGGCTAATAAAATCTAAGCCCCACTTGGCAAAGGGTTGTTCCACTTGAATTGGATGCAGGGGCAATGGTGCAAGCCTCTATTTACCAGCAAATAAAGCACATTTCTCACATTTTCTGACCCAAGCAATAGCATCTTTAAATAAATCTGGCCCATAATAACCAGCTCACATAATTTTTAGAGTTGTTGTTCTCGCAGCAAAGTGACCTCCTGAAGGTCCATCATGAAACTCCGCTAAAAGCTTGTCAACTTGATCAGGTTGAATACAACGTAATAAGATACCTTGAAAATCTTGCCTATAAAGAATACTATCAATGATTGCATAAGGAATGGCTTGTAATCGGCAATACCTTCGTTTTGCTCTATCTAAGCCCTCGGGGCACTCACCAGTTTGCAAATAATGCATCATTTGCTGCAACCAAGTAGCAGGAAAGGCTAGAATAGCACATGCAACATCATTATTTAGCACTATTTCGGTATTTGCAGCTTCTTTTAAATTGTTTTCCTCATTACCAGCAATCTGTTCACACAAACCTTTGCCTCTAACGAGCTTGATTACTTTTATATCAACATCAAACTCCATTACTTTGGCAATCCAACCAGCACGCTTATCATTAATATCTTTGTTAAGCAGAAAATCCTTAACAGTTGAATGAGCTACCAACAAATGAACCTTGCTATTGGATAGCATATGCCTGAACTTCTTTAAACTCCTTACAACAGCAAAAACATGCTTCTCAACAAAATAATATTTTACCTCGTAATCATGTAATACTTGGCTAAAAAATGCAACAGGTTGCTCCAAGCCTTCATCGTTCTGCTGGCATAACATAGCTGAAATAGTATCAATTCCTCCAAAAGCATACAAAATAAAGTCTTTGTCAAAATTTGGATTAATGAGAGTAGGAGTAGCTACGAGTGCTTCCTTGATTTGCTCAAAGCTCCTCTTTCCTTCCTTGGTCCAACTGAATGGCATATTCTTCTTAAGCATCGAAGTGAGAGGCTGCAGCAAAGCTGCGATATTCGATATGAACCTCCTCACAAAATTTATTCTTCCAAGAAAGCTTTGAAATCCTTTCTTATGAGCTGGTAATGGCAATTCAAGGATTGCAGAAACTCTTTCGGGATCAATCGAAATACCTTGCTTTGAAACAATGTGTCCAAGCAATTTGTCTTCGTGCACTGAAAATATACACTTCTTCGGATTGAGAGATACTCTGAACTCTCTACATCTCTGAAAAATCTGCTCCAAATGATTAAGGTGTTTGTTAGCATTTCTGGAAAAAATAGTAATATCATTTAGATATACCAGAATGAACTTGTTCATGAGGCCGTGAAAGGCCATATGAAAAGTTTCTCCAACATTAGATAAGCCAAAAGGCATCTTCTTGTAGGCCATCATGCCCCACTTGGTTGTAAACGCTGTTTCGAACTGATCTTCTTGCTTAACCAGAATTTGGTTGTAACCTGAGTAACCATCTAGCAAAGAAAATCTGTCAGAACCAGAAACTACTTGTAAACTCTGCTCCATGGAAGGGAGTGGGTAATGGTCTTTCAATGAAGATTTATTTAAATCTTGGAAATCGACACATAATCTAATTTCCCCACTTTTCTTCCTAACTGGCACTAAATTTGACACCTAAGAGGTGTGCTTGATAGGAAAAATAATACCACTCTCGACTAGCTTATTCAGTTTAGCCTTCATAAGGTGCTCTACCTTGGGATTGAGTGGTCTCTACTTCTGTCTTATTGGTTTTGCATCGGGTTCAAGTTCAATGGTATGTTGGGCTAGTTCGGGGTTAAAACCTCTTAAGTCTTTGTACTCCCAAGCAAAAACATCAGTAAATTTCTAACATAACAGAATAAAGGCTTGGTGTTCATCTTGACTACATACCTTTCCCAGCTTGAGAAGCTTGCCTTTGAAGATTTCAATGGTTGCATAATGTTCCTCTTTAACAGTCAAGATGCACTTGTCCCTGCGCACTTGGTCATCTGAGTTAAACATAGATTCCAAGGTCACCAATCCTTTTGGCAGCTTATTAGTCTTCAACTGCACAATCTGGTCCTCATATTGTTGCTGCCATTTTTGTTGATTTCTATCTGTGAACTCAGCTTCAGCAATCAGAAAATTGACGATTTGCTCATCGCTATCAAAAACCTGCTAGCTCACGTTATTATCAGGTACATAAGGTTTGACCACTATTTTCACTTATTGTCGCACCTCTACTTTGTGAATCTCCTTGGGAATATCAAACTGGGCTCCTATGGCAGCGAGCCTATCAGCATGCTTATTTTGATTCCGAGGAATCAACATGATGTTAAAAGCATTAAAATCCTCCATTAAATCCCATACACAATGCTTATATTTCTTAAGCAAATCATTCTTGGCAGCATTTAAATTTCTGACCTGATTTATAATCAATTCCGAATCACCATAAAATTGCAAGCATTTAATACCTCGTTTGCGGGCCCATTCAAGGCCATGCACCAACGCTTCATACTCGATTGTATTATTTGAACAACTGAAAGAAAATCTGCAAGATAAAAAATATTTATCCCCTTCAGACAATATCAACATAGCTCCACCCCCGACACCAACACTGCTCCTCGAACCATCGAAGTAAATCTTCCAAAGCTCACTCCCCTTTTCTGCAGATGGTTCTTCCTCTTTACAAAGATTAGGCATATCACTATCAGGCTCTCGAATTATATAGACTCCTAATCCTATCTCATCTGTGTGCTGGAACGGATCAAGCTTATGATCTTCGGCTGCCCATTCATCTAGATTGATATTGTCTACATTGGTGCTACAGTCTAAGGTCATGGTTTGCTCTTCCAGTGCGGAGGTGGCATAGAGGTTAGCGTTTATAGGATTTGGTGAGTATGGTTCGATATGGTCTTTGGCAAGAGGATCGGACTTTATGGTCACTTTCGTACCATACCTTGTTCTAAAAAACAAATGAGACCAATCAGAAGACAAAAACCCACCCAACTTGGCTGTAAAATCCCTTGAGAGACAAATGGAAAAGTGCGGCGGTAAGTCTATGACATGAATATCTTGGTGAATAGAAACACTTGGGGATGTGTGCAAGGTAAGAGCTAAATTCTTGATAATACCAGCAATCTTAACAGCAGACCCATCTAATTGCACTATGCCTTTCTAAGGATTAGGCTCGTAAACAAGACCTAACTTATCAACTAAACTCTTAGGCATGACTAAACTACTGGCACCAGAATCAACCATACAGTTATGAACAATTTTATTGCCAATGATCAGACTTAAATAGAATGGAGGGGGCTTTACCTCTTTTGATTTTTGTTCACTCTTATCCGCCAGGTCATTAGCAAGAACGACCTTCGCAACTCCTTGACTAGCGTTACCAAAAATAAACCAAAAATAAACAACTCAGCCAAAGCATTCTGATGTAAGCTTTTCTGCCCTAGAAGATGTAAAGCATCTAATATCAACATGTTGATAGTGGTTTTCTTGAGATGCTCAACTATATTGAATGATGAAGAGTTTACCTTCTGTTGGTTTTTTGTGACAACAGCTTCATTTTGCCTCTACAAAGGCTGAGAGTGCATTTTTGACAGCTCCTTGTTAGGTATCTCTTGGCCCCTTTGCAAAATCTGAATTTTAGGCTGCACTACAGCGTTAACATCTGATGACGTAGGTTGTTTACTGATTACAGGCTGCTACTGTGAATTACCAACTTGCTGTCCTGGATCCATAGCTCTCTTTTTTGACCTGGTATTAGCCGAAATAGGAGAATTTTGCTAACCTTGGCCATTCACGCCATAAAATTCGAAGCTCTGCAAGTTTTGCAAGGCAACTTCTATGTTATCTTGTTGTTCCTGATTTTGATTTGCAACATTTTCTGAACCAGTGTAGCTATTCTGAACCATTAAAGCCTTATTTCTCATTCCATTGTCGCACGCTGATTGGTTATAGGGCTGATTGCACGGATAACACCAATCGCAATCCTGGGCAACATTATTTTGCGGTACACGTTTCTTTGACGAATTGGCTGTGTTTGGATTGTATGGCTGGAATGGCCTAGGGTTAAAATTCCTCCTTTGGGCTTGATAATCATTTTGAAAGGCAGGTCTATTTTTTTGGTTTTGCTGATAATGGGCTTGATAAGGCTTACTTTCTTGGTCAACGTGCTTTTTAATAGTCACAAGATCATTTCTGAAGGTTTTTAATATGCTTTTAATCTCTTGCATCTTCGGATTTGGGGTTGGGGCAGCAACCTCTTAGGTTGTGTTATGATAACCTATTACTGGAAAAGGCGGGACAGTAGCCAAAGGAGGTATAGCAGTAGGAATAGGAGGTTGTATCTCTGGAAACAAAGGCATAGGAGGTCTAGGAGCTATGTCTCTAGCTTGGATGAGGCAGTTTTCAGCATTAATAGCTATATTGTAGGCGTTAGAAAGCATTATCCCACCCATAAACTAAGTCATAACTGTAATTTTACTATTCAAAGCTTTCAAATAAAATAGAAAAGTGTGTGTTGGTAAGGGATTTACCGTCATAGGAATCCTATCCCAGGTTCTCTGAAATCGGTAGTTGAAATCAGCCAAGTGCTCATGTGGCGCCCTCTGAATGGTGCTCATCTGCTCTAATAAAGATAAATTATCAGATTTATCAACAAAATGTTGGTATAAGCTATTACCTAACACATCCCATGTCACGATTGAATTGGCTACGAGGCCTCTGAACCACTGCAATGCTTTTCCCTTAAGTGACGCAACTAACAGCCTTAGCGTGACATTCTCTTACGTGATATTGTGTACTGAGCATAACATGGCTAAGTCATAGATGTGCTCGACTGGTGTAGTGTAATCTTCCTCGGTGAAGTATGGAAAACCTTTAAGGGATACAACTAGAATTTCATTATGCTGAAGTATATTTAATGGGGTACCCCCATTGAAAGGCATGAATGGCTGCTGCCTTGGTGGTGTTTCCATTGGCGACACTCGTGAGATTGGAACCGATACTCCTCATGACAAAACTAAGACTAGAAAAATACGGGAAGCACAAACTTGGCTCTAGTGGTTATTGTTATCAATAGATTTCCACACTGTTGAATGCAACATTCAACAATCTACCGAAACATGGAAACCTGCTTCAGATGTGGGTGATCTGAGCAAAGAAGGAATCTCTAGAGTGAGCTGGTTCTTCGAATGATTGATCCTATTCTAAAAAATTCCTGAGGAAAGGGATAAAAAGATGACTGAAACTAAAACCTATGACTAGCAGATGACTTTCAAAACCTAATAATGATTTAATAATGATTCTGATCTCCTCCTCACAACAGCTTTCAAAAAAATGCAATATCTCACAACCTCTCATGAACAATTGATACATAAATAATTTGCATGAAAACCTGAATTGAAGTACAACACTCAACCTGTATTTTGAACTTTCTACATTAAGAATTACAGTCTAAGGACATAACAAGGACTCTGTAAATAGAAATCACAAGATAACATCAAACTGAAACTGCAAGTAACACAAAATTGAGAAGTAGGAATGTTGTCTTTATTCAACTGAAGGAGAATGCCATAATCTGAAACTGAGTACAAAAGGGTTCACCAACTCAAAATTTGTGTATGCGTAGGAACTGAAATCTAAACTAAGAAGGAGAGCTGAAAATACTAAGTCTTTTTAAAGATATCACTCTCAAGAAACCCTAATCGAAGCTCACAAAGAAGCTCAAGGAAAAAAGCTTCAAACTGTCTCAAAAGTTGCATAAAAGAAAAAAAAAGCATACTGCTTTTATGATCAAACTGTCAAGCCTCTAAAAATAGGTTGAATCTGCTTTAAAATCCCAAAAAACACCTTATCTCTCCAAGATAAGACTCAAATCCGACCAAGAGAAGAAGTCAATATGAATTTGCTAAAACTAGCAAAAAATCATAAAACAATTTATAAAAGATTGCTTTACGATTCTGCTTTACAAGATTGCAGATTTTATAATTTGTCTATTTTTTGCAATTAAAGATTATAAAATATTTTGCAAAAAAGAATTATCAATTCATCAATACAATGTTTTTTTTTTCTAAAAAATCATAAAAATATCAGTGTATATTATTCTCTCATCAAAAAAAATCTCTAATTGATTTCTCTAAAATCAATTAAAACAAAACCCTAAGTAGAGTGATATTAACTTAAGTCATAAGATATTTACCATTATACCCTCATAGTTTTCTCTCAAAGCAATAGCATAAGGTATTCAAGTCTTTAATTTTTCCTAATGCACAAAATATAAGTCCTAAAGATTTAACACATCGGCCTAGGCATATGAATTCGGCCTCCAACATTAGCTTCAGACTTTGATTAAATTATAATGCAAGGATTATCCCATTCGAATTTCCCCATGTGCTATTTTCAATTGCGAATATTCTGGATAATCATAAAGTGGCTCGAATTAGGGCATGAGGAAAAGACGGTCAAACCCTAAATCATTTCATTTGCAGTCATCACTTGAGAAAGAAAAAATGAGCTCTGCCTAAAGGAATAGTGCCGCCATGATTGAGTTGAATCTGAGCTTGTGTGCTTTGAGAATCTTCAGTTTTTCCTTCTGACAGTAAAAAATCCATCT
>VDFB02122935.1:0-35230 GCA_007258455.2 Sequoia sempervirens
TTCATTGTAACTCTTGTATTTCCTTATTGTTGATTAATATCAAGTATGGATGCTTTTTGAGGTTGGGTTTTTCTCGAGCTTGAGGGTTTTCCTAAGGTATATCTTGTATCATCTTTGATGGGTATGTTGTCTATTCTCTTGAAAATGTATTATGAGTACTTATTCACATAAATTTGTATTTTGTGTTATGTGGAAATTTTCATTAGATGGGTACAAGTTTCCTTACAAATTTGTGAACTAGTGCAGACCCAAAAAGCTAGATGCTTTGTAGCTAGAAACACTGGTAAATATAATTAGTCAATTTTTATCACAATTACTTCACTAGATCAAACCATATAGAAATATTATCTTCCAAAAACATCAATGTAAAAGCCTTATAACATATTTTGGGATGTTGAAGACAATTAAAATGATCTACACCAAAGTATTCATGTCAAGATACAATGTTGGAAAATTAGTAACAACATTGCAACACATAATAATATACCTAGTGATTATCCTACATGCTCATGTTTGCAACAACAAAATCAATGAAAAAATTATCATTCTTCTAACAATATCCCCCTTTTTAATTGATGGAAAAATTCTAAGGGTATGTGCAGGATCATGATGGGCAAAAAAGTGACAATATGATGGGTATGTGGCTAATGACTTTTTTTTACCCAAAATTGATGAAACAAAAAGGGGTTTTAAAGGAGATTCTCAGCCTTCCAACAATATAAATTATGCCTTTGAATTTAATAAGTAATTATTATTCATTTTCTATTTGAATTACGACTAAAGCCTTGATTGATAGGATGATTGAAAAACATCTATAGCTTTCAAGCGATGTCACATTTTTTGTATCCAAAACATGCATCACATTCTATGCTTCATATACTATAGGATTAAAAAAAGAAAAAATTAATTTCATAAATTTTTGACCGAGTTAAGGTGGTCAGACATACGAGTTTTTATATTTTTTAAAAGTTGTAATAAAAAATTCATAATTAATTATTTGTAACTTGGAAAAATATTACGAAAAAATGTGCATCACATCAGGACATGAGTCCTATACTTATATCTAAAATCTTATAAAAAATAATTAACATTTTATTATAGTTAGGGTGGTTAGATAGACACCTACTTAATTCTTCCCTGAAATTTAAGTACTGCTGCATTTAAATTTGAAATTTTCACAAGATAGTTTTAAAAAAAAAAACACCTAATAGTTTAGAAACTACATTCAATTTGCTATAGATTCTATTCTTACATATTTTTTAAATAATATAGATAACTTATTCAATTTTCTACTTCAACTTACCTAACTCTGATGTTTTTGAATTTTTTGCCACTTAAGGGCCTATTTTTCCTTGATGATCCTACACATACCCCTAAAAAATCTACAAAAAATTCTTCCCCTTTGAGATCAAGGGAAAATTGTGCCTACAACAACTCTTCTAATGTATACCAGGTCTTCCCTTAAGAAATATTTGTATATGTATAAACTAGAAGATTGAATTGACTCCCCCTAAGCCATGTGCCAGAGAAAAACCAAACATTTTGTACTAGAAAATACTCTATATACTTTCCATATGTACAAATAATCTAAAAATGAAAAATAGAAATGTATATAGAATACAAAAAAATTGTCAACCATAAGAGGTTTACTTTTGTAGTTTTTGCACATGGGTTTTCCTTTCCTTTTTACCTTCACATTTCTTCTTGGCTGCCCCAAGCAATATACATTTTGTTCCAAACTCCATCAGTATCTCTTCTCTTTATTTTGGAGTGCTAGGTACAAGATTCATCAATGTAGCTTTGGTAGCACTCAAAAGCACACTTGAAACAAGTATGAATTTGGGATTCACCAAGTCCCTTATCTCTCCAAACTATAAATTATATCCTCCTTTTGGGTTTGTAACTAAAATAATTTCTTATGTAAATCCTCTATAACGTTCCTTGTATATCTAGCAAGGTTAAGTGTCTAATCATTTGAATTGGAGGAATTGTTTATCTAGGACTCGATGGAGTCCATTTCCTTCTTGATGGTTTCTGTGGCTCTAATCCACTTCATACAATATTGGTAAAGAGACTTTTCCTCATATAGATACATGTTTCCATCCTTTAGATTCTCTTAAGACTTTTTATGTTCAAGAGCATATTTTTCAATAATCTCCATTAGTTTCTTATCACTTATTCTCTTTCCAATTTGATTCTAATTTTTTCCTTTAAGGAAATAGGCATATTCTTAAAAATAATCAATTAATAACTTCAAATTTTCCATAGGAAAATTGAATTATCTATGTTTGCACTCGATATGGCTTCATACAATGCCTTTAATACCTCCTCCATTATGCACGTAATATATCTTCTAATTGTAGCTTGTGGAGGGGGGAAATCTTGTTAAGATCTACATTTCCATGTTGCATTTGTAGTTATAGTAGTTGTGATGACACACGAGGCTAGAAATTGAGTTGCATACTTAGTAGATTCTTTAAGGAATCTCTTGAGGATCCAAAGGATTCACCATAAGTCTTTGTAATCTCTACAACTTTCTCTTTCAATTCATTTTCCTTATTCTTTCTACAGTTTACTAAGTCTCTTCTTTTGTTTTTTAATCTCAATGCATCCTCATACTTATCTTCATCTTATTTCTCATTATTTTATTTTTCTTCTTCCTTCTCTACATCAACATTCTCTTGATCACCATCCTTACATTCTCTTCCTTTGTATACTTATCTATTTTATCCAAAGGAGTAGATGTACCTTCCTTTGTTGCTTCCTCACTAGTGACTGTCACTCCCTCAACATTCTTCTCTACTTCTTCATCTTCCTATGGAAATTCATCCAATTTTGGAGGGGAATTTTCCTAAATATACTCTTCATCTATTGCAAACTCATGTTGAGCATCAATATCCTATGCTTCTTCACCTGTAGTTAGAAACATCCTATAAAATTATACTATATTTCTATGCAATGTCTAATATGTTATCCACTATCTCCTTTAATATCTTTTCAAACTCATTAATATCTCTACCATTTGCCTCACCCTAAATTTTGTGTGGTATAACTCAAACAATTTGGCTCTATTTTCCTCTAAAAGAGCATCACCAACTTTATCCAATGCATATTAGTTTATATTTCCTTCTTAAATTTCTTCTTGTATTCTCTTCACCAAGAAATTCCATAGCTTTGTAGGAATTTTCTTTTAAATTTTTTTCATATAAGCCTCTAAAATAATGATATATTTGATGATAACTTCAACAATGGTAGCCTTATCCACCTCATTTTCCTCATTATACAAGGCTACAATTGTTCCAAGTATGAATTTTTTGTCATTGATTTCAAAAATACTTTGTTATCATTTATGATAGTAGTGTAGTGTTTGAGAAGAGAGTTTTTCTTTGATAAGATTTTATTTATGGTTCAAATTTTGAGGATATTGAGAAAATTGATAAAAATATGGAAAATAGGGTGTTGTAGAGGTGTTGTGGTTTGTGGAGGTGTTTTGGTTTTGCTTCACATTTATTCAAAGGTGAAGATATTATTTTGTGGTTTGGATATGTTAGTTAGAGATGTTCAAAGTTTCTATATCAATAATTTTGGCTTCTAGATCACTGGTGAGAGGAATTGATGCTCACTACTGTGTGAACTAGTTTTGCAGTTTTGTGTATAAAGACATTTGAGAGAAATGTATTTGTTGCACATTTCTCTATAATTTTTTTTAGGACTTATGATTCTAACGGAGATTTGATGGAATTTTTCTCTTGTCTGTGTCAAGAGGATTCATGGTTATGCATATTAGAAGAAGTTCCTCTGAGTTACAGACTATTGCAATGTCTGGTAGTGTTTTCTAGATAAATAGTACATTTATAATCTTCATATAATATTTTTTGTGAAGTATTTTATTCCTTTCCAGGATGTTCTTGGATCACATTCAATTCAAGTTTGTTATTTAAAAGTTTAAAATTTATTAAAGGAACTGCGTAATTCAAATTTGAATGTTTTTTCATGGGTAACAATCAACCTAATGTTTACACTACATTTGAAGATGTTTAAGTGTTAATGAAGGAGTAGTGTGGCATGTGAGATTTAATTTGGGTCTAGTTAATTGTTTTTTAAGTCCACTTTTATTCCTATCCACCATAGTAATGCTTAGTGAAAACCTAATTTTAAATTGCTAAGTATGAAGTATGTGTTTTATGAACTTGGAGAAGGATATAAATAATAGTGGTTTTGTTGGAATATCTCAAGAAAGAAAAGATAGATGTGTGTGATACAAGTGATGTGAATTTTTGAAGGGTAGAGTGTGATTTTGAGTAGAGCAATGTGAACTTTAAACTATTGGACTTCTAAATACAGTGAGCTGAAGGTGTCTGCAATAATTCAAGCAAGAATACGAAAGTGTTGGAGCTTTTGAGGTGGATTATTTGTTACATTGATAAGTTTTTCTCTATGTAACATTTCTTTTCTATCTTCCTTTTTTTCTTTCCATGGAATTGAGCCTTGGCTATGATCCTTTTTAAACAATGTGTCCTATTCTAGTAGTGAGCACTTGTACTAGTTTTGCAATTAATTATATTGTCAGCTAATACTCACCATGTTTTTTGCCTCATTTGGTTTTTCAGATAAATTTTGGTATTCTCTTGTGTATGGTGTTGATTACTTCAATATTTTAATATACTTTTCATTGTTAAGCATTATAACATATTAAGGGTTTAAAGAATGCATGCAGATCTGATTACTATTAAGGGTTTTCATGTTTTGATTTGATACACTTAATTCACCCCCTTCTCAATTGTCTTGTTTATTTAACTATTGGTATTAGAGTAAGTTTCCTTGGAGAAAATATTAATCACTTGAGGTAGATCTGGGATGGTGAACAAGATATATTTCCCTAATTTTGATGGCATAAATTATGCATTTTGTAAGACAAAGATGAAAGGATATCAAACATCATTTAGATAAGAGATTGAAAAGGAAATAAAGAATAAATATGTTGCAACTATGAATGGATTGAGCACAAGTGATGAGATCAAGGAACATGAAATAAATTGTAAGACAAGACTTATTCTTCTGAATAATCTTTAAAATTTTGAACTAGTAAAAGTTATAAATCTTAATACTATTAAAGAACTTTGGGATAAGTTAGAACGAACTTATGAAGGAGATGACAAGGTTAAACATGCAAATTTCCAGAATCTAAAGGCCAATTTGAGACCCTACGAATGTATTAAGATTAAACAATTACAATCTACATGCAGAGAGTTGATGAACTAGTAAGTGCAACGAGAGGTCTTGGTGCACAAGTTAAAGAACCAAGAGCATTGGTAAAGGAAGTTCTTGGATCTCTTCCTAATTCTTTTAGTGAAAAGGTATATTCAATTAAGGAAGTTTAAAATTTTTTAATAACTATTCTATAGATCAATTGATTGGTACACTAACATCATTTAAAATGATAAAACTTGGTTTGAGAAATGGTACAAAAGTGGGGACTACTTTCAAGGCTAGAAAATCAAAAAAGGTTGAAGATTCAGATGGAGAAGTTATTGATGATGTGGAAGCTAAACTCATAAGAAGGATGAAAAACGGAACTAGTAAGTACAAAGGTAAACTACCTTTCAAATGTTTTAGCTATGGATATATTCAAATGTTTTAGCTATGGATATATACATCACTATGCTTCAAGATGTCCAAATAGAGCTATGAACAATAAAATGAGATAAAAGGAAAAATTATTAAGACAAGTTACTATGTTAGAGAAAAAAGGAAAAATTATTAAGACAAGTTAAGCATGAAAGTTGTGAGATTAGAAAAGGATCTGGAACTATGATTATTGATGGTAAAGGGACAGATGTAAATATCTATCAGCTCAAGGATGTTGATGATCATTTCTTTATTACTCAGATTAATGATAGTTGGTTATGAAACTAAAGGATTTGTCAAATGAATTTTGACAATATGGTTAGAATCAGTTCAATTCATGTAGTAAGATACCTACAAAGATCAAAAATCCTATCAATGTTATTTGTAAAGATTATCAATTCAAAAAAAAATGAGTTGTTTCAAAGGAAAAGATCAATCTTCTATCAAAATACTAGAATTAATATGTACAAATCTTTATGGTCCTACAAGGGTGAGAATTATTCAAGGTGATAGGTAATTCATGCTTTTGATAGATGATTATTCTAGAATGACATGGGTTACTTTTATTAGAGAAAAATATGAAGGTCTATATAAATTTAAAGAATTTAAAGCTATTGTTGAGAATGAGATGGATTTGAACATCAAATATTTGAGCTCTGATAGAGGTGGAAAATTCACCTCAAATATATTAAACTTGTTTTGTGAAGATAATGGAATAAAGAGGCACTTGTCTGCCCCTAAAAATATTTAGCATAATGGAGTGGTTGAAACTTGGAGAAACATAACTGTTCAAGAAGTTGCAAGGACTATGATGAAAGAAGATAAACTACTATAATTCTATTGTGAGAAGAAATTCATACTATTTTTTATTTGCTAACCATAGTTCAAGCCAACGCTAACAACACAAAGACTCCCTATGAGTTGTGGTATGGAAGGATTCCTATTGTCAAGTACTTTAGAGTATTTTAAAGCAAATTCTATATTAGAAGAAATGAAGAAAACATGGGAAAATTTGTTGCAAGGTCTAATAAAGGTATCTTCCATGGATATTATACTAAACTGAAGGCATAAAAATGTTACGATAAAAGACTATGAAATATTATTGAGAGTGTAAATGTCAAGGTTGACAAATATTTGTAGAATTTAGTTGCTATATATGGACATGTGTTAGATGAACCTGCTTGTAGAGAAGAAGAAGAGGAAAAAGCTAAAGAAAACAAAGCACAAGATGGATAGGAAGAAGCTCTAGAAAATACCTTTAAGACCCCCAAGTATGTATAAAGAAATCTTTCCAAAGAATATTTTATTGGAGATAAAAGAAAAGGTTCATTGACAAGAAGATTTCCCAAAGTTAAGGTTTAAATTTGTGTTTACTTTCCAAAAATGAACCAAAAATAGTGAGTGAGGCATGCAGAGATAAATATTGGATGGAGGTAATGGCAGAAGAGTTAGAAATAATTGAGAAAAATTAGACTTTGTATTTGGTTCCCAAACCTAAATATAAAAACATAATTAGAACTAAGTGGGTATTTAGAAACAAGCTAAATCAGAATGGAGAAGTAGTTAGAAATAAATCAAGGCTTCAATGTAAGGGTTAGTCACAAGTAGAAGGCATATAATTTGATGAAAAATTTTCCCCAGTGGCTAGAATGGAAGTAATCAAGATGTTTTTGGCATTTTTAGCACATAAAGACTATAAAATTTATCAGATGGATGTGAAGTCGACTTTCTTGAATGAAGAATTTGAAGAAGAAGAAGTTTAAATGGAACAACTAGAAGAATTTTAGTTATTAGATAAATCAGATATGGTTTACAAATGAAAAATGTATTGTATGGATTAAATCGAGCTCATAGAGCTTGGTATGAAAGAATGAACAAATATTTGATACAACAAGGATTCAACAAGGGTACAAAATATTGTAATATTTACTTTAAAGTTGAGGAAGATAGAATCTTGATAGTGGTTGTGCATGTGGATGTCATTATCTTTGGAGGAAATGAAGCTATGTGTAAGAAAATTTTAGAAGAGATGCAAAAGGAGTTCAAGATTTCTATGTTTGGGGAGCTTGGTGTATATTAAAGGTTTTTTTGAGATCATATAAATTGATTTTTGAAGGTCTACATGATCTGAATACAAACAATGATGCAATTATATTCAGAGTTGAGTGAATAAGTTGTGGAATTTGAGAGGAGTTTTGCAAATGTAAAGCAAAGGAAAGATTTGTAATTTGAGGTAGATGAAGTGTATTAAGTTATTTTTTTGAGCTTCAAAGGAATTAAATCCTACATATGGTAGATGCATTTTGTATCAGTTCAAATCTTGGTTGTGTAGCCATAGACTCTCTTCTTTCTCTCTTTCTTTTCTCAGTGAGAAGTGAGTTCACATGGAAAGTGAGTCCACCTATAGTGAGTACTTCTATAAATATATTATGACTAATTATAATATATTGTGAGATATTCCTCACAATGGTTTTTCTAATTTTGGGTTTTCCACATAAAAATCATAGTGTTCATTTGTTATCTAATGTTGTCAATATTTTCATGCTTTCATTCCATAAAATAGTTATATATTCTTTGGTAATTAGATGGATAATGGTTGAATGGTTTAATATAATATGGATTCAAAGCCCTCTCAATATTACAAATTTTCAACAATTGGTATCAAAGCATGGATCCCTAGAAGGAGTTGGATCACCTTGGGAAGATATTGGAGTTTGAACACATGGCTAATAGAAAGTTTCCTATTCCTTGAAAAGAGATTCCTACTATTGAATACATAGAAGAAGATTGCATGCTTCACAAAGATGTAAAACTAAATTTTTCTCATGAAGATCTTAACAAAGTTAAAGGCAATAACATAGATATGAAGGAAAATGTTAAATAAGTAAATGAATGGATTAGAAAATTGAGAGAGTAAATCAAGAAGTTTCAATAAATGTGTAAGGAATACAATGAAAATTTGAAGAGAATGAAGATATCACTTGACTAAAAGTGCAAGTGGAAGAAAAGAAAAGAGTTGAGGAATACATAAATGGAATGGTAACAAGAAAATCTGATGAATTAATGAGGCTTGAATAAGAAGTGGTAAATATGAGATCAGATTTGGAGAAAGAAAGAAGTCATAAAGATAAATTCATGAAAAATCTATAATGCCTAATCAATTAATTGTATGTTAGGAATCATCCAAGGACAAAGGTGGGTTGGGACTTGAAAAATGTGAAAGATAAAAAGAACATCAGACACCTAATACAAAAAATAAGATTAATGAACTAGAGAATACTGAAGACAGAATAATAATGGAAATATTTGGAATCAAATAAAGATTGCTAGAAGACCTTGGGTTAGACAATCAAATGCTCAAAGGTAGACATCTTTCAATAAATATTGACATAGAGCAATAGATTGCAAAACTAGAATAAATCAAAACTTTCCATCCTTTATTGGCCAATACTTTACATGTAAAAAATTTTACACAATTCAAATAAATACAAAATCCAAATATTGAATGCATATAAAAATTATAGAATGATTCAAGCTTTCAATTGTTACTATTGTACATGTTATGGATTTGGAAACAAGGCTAATCAATGTAGATCTAGAATTAATGGAAGGAATGTTGTTCAAAATAATATTGTATGCCACAATTGCAAAAGAAATAGATATATTGCTAAGCTTTGGAGAAGCATAAAAACAATTAAGGATAATTTGATAAAGAGAAATGAACCAGTCAAAAAGGTTGATATAGCTGACTTAAAGCATGAAATGAAAATGATTTGGAGGAAAGAGGAAGAATCAAAGAGTACAAATGAATCTATACCCTTTGCATAAAAATTATCTAGAAATATAACCTAATAATTTCCTTAGGGGAGCAATAATACATAATAAAACAATGATGTAGAGAAAAGGAAAACAAACCGCATTTAATGACTGATTCTTCAAAACATTGATAGGACAACCCTAAAATGAAAGGAACAATCATTAATAACTTTAAAAAAAAATAATGAAGCCAATCACTCAAGAGATATTGAAGATAATACAATTACAGACTTTCTCTCCAATTTTTATCAAGATCCAATAGTGGGAAGGAAAGTTATGGCATTTTTCCTAAAACTGGAAACCTTAGGCCAGCCACAAACCTATTCTCACTAAAAATGGCATAACTCATTCAAAAATTAATAAAATTTACTCAAACCAAAATCATATTAAACTAGACTCATGAATTCAACTTTTAGAATTGGATTTAGGATTGTATTGTACAATGCATGGCTATAGTAGCATGTTTCCATACAACAATTTTTGGAAAACATTGTTACAACAGGGCAACCTTCACCAAAATGGCCATATATTACATAAAAATCAAATGAAATTTAATGAGACAAAAATAATTATAAACTATAAACACATATACTTGCATCCATATATTACATGCCTTCATATGATTTTGTACCAGGCTGTACCATGTGAAGTAACAAGTCTAAAACTTAGAAAAACACAAAAAAATATTGCTTTCATTCACCATAAACTACAAAATAAATTCTTCCACTCTCTATTCGAATTTTTAGGGTACATACATAAATTTAAGACCAATTATAACTGATTAGTAAAATTTCTTTCTTTCAATGTAATAGTTTCTTCTTTTTTTCCACTTGGACAAAGTTGCATGAAAACTTTTAGCATTTGACAATTTTTACACTTTTCCAAATGACACCCTTAAGACTCCAAAAATGGATCAATCATGATCCCACATGGTCATAAATGACCCTATTAGAATCTAAACAACCTAATACTAACAAATAATAAAAATATTCCTAATGATGCAAAATGAGGCCCTCATGACCTTGCACCATACTCCCAAGGAAAAGAAAATTTGAGGTCTTAGTTTTCTATTCTTTTGCTTCTTCCAATTGCATTGTAGATGAATTTATTTTCTGACCTTCTCATGATCCTTTCCATGCTTGGCTCGATCAGCTCCATGATTCTTACTTTCTACCTATTTTTCATGCTAAAAGGGTACTATATAGCCATGATCGACTAATTTAAATTTCTCCTTTCTACCTTGCATTTTGACATTCATATTTTCAATTACATAATCAATATCAAAATTCGTAGTCATATTCACCTTGTCTTTGTATTTCTTTCCCAAATTGCCTCCCTATTTGGCTTAATGCCTTGTCATCTCCTTCCCTTTTTAGGCTTCCTCCTTTTATTTAACAATCCTCTTTTCATCTTTAGGTACCTTGCAATATACCTTAGCTATAAGTTGTCTTCTTCTGTCTACTGCTCCAACTTGTTTTCTTTCTTTAACATCTTCAACCTTGTTTACAGATACTCTCTTTGTATGTTGTATCATCTTCAAGGCCTTGTTCTCCTCATTCTACATACCTACATTCAAATTCTAAAACATATCATTAGAAAATAAATCAAGAGACCAAGATGTCTCCTTAAGTGCCTCCTTCAAGGACACTTTCTTCTCCTTTCCAATTTCTTCTTCTAGTGCTCCTTGCTGCACTTATTTCACATCTTTCTTCAAGTCCTCTTCCATGAGAACACCCTACACCTCTTCTAGTGAACTTCTCTCCTTTGGTAACTCTTTTTTGTCCCCAACTCTATGGGTTTCTTTCACACTTTTGTCCTCTTTCTTCAAGGAAGGAAACCTATGCCCCCTCTTCCTCCTAACAGTCTTTTTTACCACCCACTTGAAAATTTTGATAACAACGATGTGAAAACTCCACAAAATTGTTCCTATAGTCTATATTACTTCAAATTTGTGTATTTTTTCCAAAGCTTGTCTCAGCCTTGTTATCTCTTGCTGAATATTTACTTGTTTTTTCTTCTCATCTTTCTTCTTCATCTCACTCCTTTCTCTTTTCATCTCTTGTTGCTTGCTTGAAAACTTCTTCCTCTTTAGGTCTTCATGGATTATTATCCTCAACACTTCCATTATTTTGGTATCTCAATACATTCTCACATAGAACTATCCTCTACCCAATAGGATTCTAGAAGATGCACTCTCCAAGACCTCTTCTACCCACTTCCTCTTAGTGGAAGAAATTTGCACACCTTCTACCCAGTTTCATCATTATTGGAGCATATAAGTCACCTAATATCTTTCATACCTACAAAAAAAATTATCTCACAACTCTATTATTCTGGTGCATACATTGCACTCTTAAGGTCTTCTAGTTTAGATACCAAAATGATGCAGAGAAAAGGAAAATAAAACACATTCAATGACTGATTCTTCAAAACATTGATAGGACAACCTTGAAATGAATGGAATAGTCATTAATAACTCTAAAAAACAAATAGTTAAGCCAATATATATAGTGTTATTGAAGATATCATAATTATAGACTTTCCCTCCAATTTTCATCAAGATCCAATGGTGAAAAGAATGTTATGCATTTTTTCCAAAACTAGAAACCCTAGCCTAGCCACAAACCTACTCTCACCAAAAATGGCATAACTCATTCAAAACTTAATAAAAATTTCTCAAACCAAAAGAATATGAAACTAGACTCATGACTTCAACTTTTAAAAAAAAAAATTAGGCTTGTACTATATGATATGTGTCTTTACTAGCAAATTTTAAGGCTGTAAATTTTGGGAAACATTGTTAGAATAGGGCAACCTTCACCAAAATGGTCATATCTCGCACAAATTCAATGAAATTTAATGAGAAAAATAGTATTGTAAACTAGAAAAACATATATTTACATCTATATATTATAATCCTTCATATGAGGTTGTACCAAGCCATACCATGGGAGAAAAAAAGTCTATAAGTTAGAAAAACACAAAAAAGTCTTGCTTTCATTCACCAAAAATAACAAAATCAGTTCTTCCACTCTCTTTTCAAATTTTGAGGGTACATACATACATTAAAGACCAATTCTAACTGATTAGTTACATTTATTGCTTAGCATGTAATAGTTTTTTTTTTTTGTCACTTGGACTAAATTGCATGACAACTTTTAGCAACATTTGGCAATCTTTACACTTTTTCCAAATGACCCGCTTAACACTCCAAAAATGGATCAATCATGATCCCACATGGTCATAAATGACCTTATTAGACTCCAGGCGACCTAAGACTCAAAAATAACAAAAATATGCTTAATGATTCCTGCACTAAACAACTCCTAGCTGATATAAAATGACATGAATTGACATAAAGATATGTGATAGAGGTGGAAAAAAATAATCTGCTAGAGAAGACACCAGAAGAAAATATGCAATTGTGGAGAATCATGAAGTAATTTAGGGTTTGCTATTGTAGAGATAATGGTTTTATCAACTTTATTGTTTGACACATTGAATGTGAATTAGGGTACATCGAAAGGTTATAAATATCTAAACTTATTCAATTTGATAAACTTTTAAGAATTTGGAGAAAGTAGAGTTAGTTGGAGAAAATTCAAGGTGATTTTTGAAGTGAATCATCGAAACCCTAGTTCTCACTAAGCAAGAAAAAGGTATTTATTGTTGTCTATGTGCCATAATGTTGAAATAAAGTTTATGAGATGCCCCATGAAAGTGTTTGAAAATGACCCACTAAGAGCTCTTTCAAGCATTCCATCAAGGGTTTTTCCTACAGAGGATATTAGGGATTATATCCATAGGAAAATAGAGGAATATAGCCACATGAAATTTACTCATTTGTGGATAGATCAATTAATCAAAGACAATTTCCAAATTAAGCTAGAATATGAAAACGTGTTGAAGAAACCATACATTTGGCAATGTTTTCCAAAATTTTATTATGATGATAATTTTGTAAGAATATCATTCAGTAGATTGCATCAGAAGTTCATGTGGATCGATATCCCTAGTTTGTTAACTAAGGATGTTATAAGAGAGGTTATTGGAGTTTGTGCCTCCAAAACTATACCATTATTGAAGTCTATTAAGAATGAACTAGGTGATCCCACAATACTGGTTTATAATTTTTGGCTAAATTGGACATTGAACTAATTTTTTTTAATTAAATCTTCACTCTGAGCTCCTATAGTGCCTAAACTATGAGGAATTTGAAGATGATGCAATCTAGTGATTTGTGAATTTTTTTTCTATGGATTCTAAATTTTTTTTTTTTCAAAAAAATTGGAATCAAATCACACTTCTTTTTCTGTCCTTTGGAAACTAGTTTTTAATAGTAAACACCATTTTTAAAGAGTGACATTACTGGCTAACACATAATTTTTTTTCTATGAAGGATAAATTTTTAATTTCAAATTTAGATTCATAGCTATTATATCTAGTGCATGGAATTCATTTCATAGCATTTAATTGAATATTTTGTTCTTAATTAAGTTTCAAAGTCAAATGAGTTACAATTTAGAAATGATTTATTGGCTAAAACAATTTTTTTATATGTATCAAAATTCAGTTTTTTTTGGTTGCATCAGGAACATCAATATCTAGTGCACTAATATTTTTTAATTAATTTCATAATCTACCATTTCTCCACATCTCTAGAATAGAGATATCAATTTTTGGTGAGAAACCTGCATTAACAAGAAATAAAAAATAAATATAATAATCAAATTAAATTTATTTAAAATTATACTTTATGGGAAGCTTATAATAAGGACTAGATACTTACAAAAAATAAATTTTAAATGAATTCATTTGATAGGTGTAAAGGAGACTCCATTATAAGTATGGTTTAAAACTAGTAGGATTCTATCCAAGGGGTTTTGATCTGAGGTGGTTTCATCAAACCCACCTCAATTGGAATCCTTTAAATGGACATTTTCAAGGCTTAAATGATTATATTTTCTAAAAATATGTGATTTCAACAATAATCAAGATCTCCTAGAAAGTGTAGACCACTATTGTGGGATGACTGAAGTAGTGATGGAATTGATTGGATCCACATTTGATAGAAAAAAATTAACAATGAAACCTATCCAGTACCCTACAGTAAGATATGAAACCATGGTCATAGGTTATAAGGTATACTTCACAAATATGGAGAATTTTGTGTTAGCCACTACAATTAATGTGGCCTATGAGATGGTGAAGAAAGGAAGGGATTATGACTGATGTGATTTTCTTAGTCAACATTTTTTTAAGAACTTGAAGCAAAACAAATAGAATAAATAGTCCTTCAAGTTAGTTCTTTGGTTGTTTTTTTCCTATTTTAACTTTTGAAGGAGCTTCTTGGAACAAAAAATGTTATGTGGGATAAGAACAAGCTTTTAGATCATCGGATCATGGAGTACCTACACAAAATTCATGAAATGAAAGCAGAGGATGAAGCACTTACTACATTCATTGTAGTGTTTTAGAAGAAAATGCATTAAAGTGAGAGGATCCCTATGTTGATGGTAAATAAATATGAGAAGGATATCACATTTGTGGTTACAATGGATGAATGTATTATTGAATTTTTGGAGCCCAAAACTATTTGGATTGTACCACTTGTTTATGAAACTAATAAGAAGTTAATGGTTATGCTAATATATTATTAAAGAGATGTAAAGATACTAGAGAAGAAAGATATGGTACACGTGAAGAAAAATATATGAAAGTACCCATGGAAATGAAGAGGCTAGAGATAAAGAGGAATTTAGAAAATATGGTGAATGAGTATGCAAAGAGTAAGGGGCTTATATAAGAATAACTTTAGGAGGATAAAACAAGAGAAAAGGGAGAGACAAGTATAGTAGTTTGGGCCACTAGACATACAATATCTATAAGAACAACTTCCACCACTTCTCCCAATATCCAAAAGTACTTTGGAATAGTACCTAAGACTACCAACAGAACTAAGAGGAAGTAGACTAGTGCATTGGTGAAAGAGGAACCTCAAGTAGAGTAGGTCACAAGGCCTAAGAAGAGAAGGAAAGATACTCTTGTAGCCCCCTCTACTACCACTATACCAAAAAGAAGAAAAGAGAAAGTTGTAAGAGAGAAAAATTTGACCATAATTTCTAAAGAAGAAGAGGATGAAGGACCCTGGTTGGTCTTGAAAAGAAGCACTATGAAAAAGTGACAAAGATTAGATATAATTGATACCTCTAAAGAAGAGGAAATTGACAAGGGAAAGAATTTTTTTGTAATACACATGCATAAAAAGAAGGAAGAAAATAGAAAAAATTTAAAAAAATGATTTACAAAAGAAAAAGAAGAAGACAATTCTAGAAGTACCACATAGTCCAATGAAGTTGGATGCATTTTTTAATAGTATTTTATATCATGAAATGTTGGAAGAAATAATAGCCCTATACCAAAATAGAGATGAGGTGGATAGAGCCACCATAATTGAAGCAATAATCAAATACATTATCATCACAAACGTAGATATGGAGACAATAAAGAAGAAGGTTCCAAATGATGTGTGGAACATTTTGTTGGAGAGGAGAAATGAGGAAATAGAGAAAGAGGATAAGATTAGATTAGATTTCTTGGGGAAAATTAGTTTCTTCTTATCTGATGCTGAGAAGGACACAATGTACAAGTTTATAATAGAGTTTAGAACTAAAAAAAGGGTTACAACTCTTATGGGAAGAGAGTAGGATGAGATTTAGAAGATGCAAAGGAAAACCAACAAAAATATCACTAAGTACGACATAATTCCCATTATTACTAATGTAGAGGAAAATATAGATAATACTCCTCCATATATAGAATATCTTGTACAAGTAAACATTGAGAATGAGAAAGTTGTAGAAGGATAAATAGGGATTGGAGAGGAAACTAAAAAGGATAACACCTCTATTTCTCTATTGGAACATGATACAACAAAAGAAAAAACTACTATCCCACTGATAAATAATGATCAATGCAATCTGGAGAAAATTTTCCCTCCAAAAGAAACTAAATAGGCCACCAGTGAATATGGTAAACATGATACAGATAAAGAACAAGTACAGGTGAATTATGAAAATAAAGGAAGAGAAGATGATGCAGAGTTTGAAGAAAGTGAAGACAACAATGAGAATGGAGAGAATGAGTGAGGACAAAAGGATAAGAACAAAGGAGATGAGGAAAAAAAGGAAGATAAAGATAATGATACGGGTAAGGCATTTGGAGAAGAATAAAAGGTAGAGGAAGAGAACACTGAGTCTAGAAAGAATGATGAATATGAGAAACTATGGAGTTACCTAAGCCTTCTGGTGAATGTTCCTTTGATAATCCCTTGAAAGGTCTTTTATCTACAAAATTAAGGTTCCAACCTATAGTTAAATCATAGTAATTTTCTTATAGATGCAATAGGACACTTATCATTGATGTCTACATTTTATGAAGGATTATTGTAGAAGAGACATTTCCAAGAAGGTTTGATCCACATAGAAAAATAGTTAAGTAATTTTGCTAAGTGTCTACACTAGTAGATTTAATGCACAAATCCCTCCTATAATTTGGTCCACATTTCTTCACCCATAGAGATTTACTTTTGTGGTTCTAATATGTTATTTAAGAATGTTAGTAGCACCTTCATTTATAATTTCACTTGATTTGGATAACTAGTTTGTAAGTTGCAAGTAATAGAAGATCAACATATAAGTTTTAGATAGTTTCTTGTGTAATGACTATGACTTATCTAATCCACACTCCTCCCTAGATTTGGGTTAGAACTCATGGTTTTGAGAAAATTTTAATAGGCATCAAAGTATGGTGTTTTCTATATGGCATGACATTTTGACGTGCACATGTACTATCATGATGAATAGTTGGGGTATGTTTTTTAGATCCTATGCTTGGTCAACCTAATGTATGCAAAGTATTGTGGGGATTAAATATGTGCTATAGATGTAAGAGGGAGATATTATAGGTCCATGCTAACCTATATTGCACTTTGCACATGTTGCTTTGGGCATAAAGGCATTTTGATTTGAATTAGTTTTTAAAAAGACATGCATTGTATATTTTAGGGCTACATCTAATTAGGATGAGCTAATTGACATTTTCTATAAGCTTGATATATATACAAGGTTGTTTCGAGATTATACACATCAATTTTTGAAGGTGTGCATGATTGAAACACACAAAGTGATGTGAGTATATGTAGAGTTGAGTGAATAAGTTGTGAAATTTGAGAAGATTTGTGAGAAGTGAGTTCACTTGGATGGTGAGTCCACTTATAGTGAGCACTTCTTTAAATATGTTATTACTGGTTCTAATATATTGTGATCTAATACTCACTATGGTTTTTCCTATTTTGGGTTTTAGACTGTAATGTAGGAAAATTCATATCCTTGCATTTACACATTTATTTGGGCCCACATTGCTTTGTTTATCCCTATTAATGTCTTAATTGGTCCTATTTTGCATCCACAAGCCTAATAAACCACATCCACCTTTTGTTAATCCTAACAAAAATCAAAGGGTAAATGATAATTTAATGATTCTATCTACGTGTCCTTAATTTCTAGACCAGGACTAAAATGCCACCTAGGGAGTCTTTATCCTCCACAATTCTTGGGACCCTAATTTTGAGAGCACCTAAATACGTCCCTTTTTGGAGTCTGTGCCTCAAGTTTCATTCCTCAAGACTAAGATGACACCTAGGGAATCTTAGTCCTCATTGAGGTATTTTTAGTATTTAATTTCAATTTTTAGTATTTAATTTCAATTTTTGGTGATATTTAGCCTCCTTTAATTAATGTTTCCCTATGTCATCTTGGTGGGGTATAATTTCAAGATATTAAGCATAGATAAATATAAATAGAAGGTTCCTTCACTCATTTTTCATATCTAAGCATACAAGTCTTTAGTGATAGCATTCGTAATAGTATAATTAAGTTCACAAGAGTATTCAAGAGAATTTCCTCAAGCATTTGGAGTCATCATCAAGATTCAAGCTTCATAACAAAGGAGATTCTTGCATCATGCATGTTTTTGAGAAAACGCTTGTGATGTAGGGTTTTGATTCAAGAAAGCAATTCAAGACAAGATTTATCAAGCATTCCATTGATTCAAGATGTACATTCAAGCTAGCCACTTCATACAAGTTTGCAAATTTCATAACAATGGCTTGGTCAGTTGCAACATAATATTTTGTTCATTCATCATTTCCCTCCTTTATTTCATTTCATTTCAAGGTTTAATTACCAATATGGGGTTTGACTAAGGAAAACCCCCATTTACTAACAATCAACAACTTTTTTACTTCTCTTGTGTGCTTGTGCTTGTATATTTAGGTTGAAGACTTGAAGACCATTTGAAGTGCAAAGTTGCAAAGTTGGAAAGTTACATTACAAAGTTGTCATCTTCACAAAAATTCACTAGGTACAAGAAAAATATTGAAGTTTCAAAACTTGAGATATAAGAAGAAGGAAATGCAAACATTTGACCTCAACAACACATTCAAAGATTTTAGAAATTCAAATTGGGACTAAGATAGTAGCAAAGGTTTCTTAGTCCTCCAAGTGGAATTTTGCAGAGATTCTTTAAGATTTGGTTTCAACATCTAAAGATTTTGCATCTACCACAAAAAATAGCAGAAGGACTAATAAGATAGTAAGGGTTTCTTAGTCCTCCATAGCATATTTTGATAGCTTCTTTGCATTTCTAGAATCCTTTTCATATTTCCATACTTCTCAGGTACATACATCCTAACTCCTTGTTGCTTAGTTTGATAATTTGCATCCTTCATTTAGCTTGTGTTATTAGGTTTTGTGAGTTGAATGATTACTTTTGTTTTCCAAGATTTGTTTTGGTGGTGAACCTATCAAAGCTTAAAGAACCACCTCCTAGAGGTCCTCCTTGTTGAGAAATGACTCACCTTTTAGGTTGATAGTCAATCCAATTTGGGATCCTAGAAAACTATTGAATGAGCCAAGGGGAATAGAGTGGGCATTCCTCCATTCCACTCCCCCCCATAGTTCATTTTGGTGAACCAGACATTTTAGAGCATTCATTTTTTGATTTGGAGTTCAATAAACATGTAGATATAGGTTGCATTCATTCTTACATTTCATCTTACATTAGTAAAATTTCATCTAGGGTATCTCATACTTGCATTAGTGAAAGTGCATATAGGTTGCATTTTTTCTTTCTTTCATCATCTTATCTCATTTAAAATCTAAAAAGGGCATTGATACTCATCCTAATTGCATTTAAGAACATTGTTATTGCATTTAACTTTGCATCCAATTGCCTGTCCTTAGTTACTTTTTATTTCATTTACTTTCATGTTTTTTTGTTTCTAAACATAAAGTCCCTAGGTAGGAGACCTGGGAACATTGTAAACAACTTAGAATTTACTATTTTTCTGACAATAACCTCTACTAGGACAAAAATGCCCTTCCTAGCATCTTAGTCCCTCTTAGGGTTTTTACTCAAAACCCTCTCTCTATTGTTTGTTGTCTTTTCCAATCCTTGGAACCTCATAATTTCACCACTAGGACCAAGATTCCCTTGCTGGTGTCTTAGTCCCTATTGACTTTGACTTTCTAGTTTTTAGGGTTTGAAATTGGTTTTTTGTGCTTCTATGTGCTACCTTCAATTTTTTGTTGTAGTTTAAAGAACTGTTGTTATCTCAATTTCTTTCATTTCAAGTGTAATTGTAAGCATAGTGTTGTGTGGTCTCACAACATGAACCCAAGACTGTAAGACTTGGGGACCCAAGTGAAAACTAATGCTTATGGAAGGTGCTAGCTAGTTTGAAAAGATCACTGGAAGTTAAAAGAAAAGATAAATTTTTAATAAAATATTACTTTGTAATGTAGTGTTCTAGGTACCAGATACCAGGAACCAGGAGTGTTTAAAAGAGGCAAAAGGTAGTATAAATGTTGAGAAAAGTGTTTCAATTTGATAGTTGAGGTCTGATAGAAATGGAAGTTTTGATAAACCGAAGTCCAAGGAAATTCATGGGTAAAGTTGAATACTAGGTATCGAGTACTGGGTAATGATGCAAAGTATAGTTTTAAAATCTTAAGGTTATTAAAGAAGTATGATAGTTCATAATCTAGTATATAAAGGATAATTACACAAGAATTTGTGCTTTTTGTAGAGTGTGTTATTTATGATGGATTTATATTATAGAAAATTTAATGATGGTTTTATTTACATGATATTTTTTTATAAATTTTTTTTAAAGGTATTTAACGAGCGAAATTCATGATTGTAGGAGAAGCAAATTGCGATGTAGAATTTAGGTACGAACGGTCAAGAAAATTTGAATCATGGATAAAATCATATGCAGATCAAGGTGTATGTTTTGGGAAGTGATGCAAAGGTCATTGAGTATGTCAGAATAATTGGGATCTCAATATTTCATGCATTTGGCGATAGAGAGCACCAACCTTTGAGGAAACTCATTCATGAGAGTAGAAAGCCTGAGGTAAAATAAAAGTGTAGGAATAGGATGATGAAGTAATCATTGTGAATATTTGGGAAAAATCCTACACACTATCTTGATTAATGTTATTGTCTTAGTGATAATAAGAAAATGAAAAACCCAAAGGACTTCAACGCGAAATGAAGGTTGACCTTCGTTGATTTCATCTGCAATTCTCTTACCAATAGGCACATTCCCACGTGCCTTGATGTGATTCATCCCTTGATTTCCTCTCATGTATTTGTCTTATCCTACCTATGTCTTACTTCTATAAAAGTCCAGGGGATACTTTTTTTTAAGTTATGTTTAGAATTTGTGGATGTTGGAAGAGAAAAAAATTATTTAAGTTTTGTTCTTTTTCCTTATTTTTGAATCATTCTAGACTTAAAAATTGCATACACATATAATTTAATCAATATCAAAGCAAATTTTATAGCTACCTATCTTGTGAATTTTTCTAGCCAGTTTTGTTAGTTCTTCCAAACAAGACTACGAGCTACATCATTTAAGGGTGCATGCAAAACCTACTCAGTGGCCAAACTAAAACCTCTTCTTTAAATGATCGCACTATTTTATATGTACTTGTGAAGCAATTTGGTGAAGTATAAAGTGGTTTTATTTTATTTTATTAACTCCTAGGGCATGTATGGAGAATAACCGAGTGAAATTTTAATTTTTATTATTTTTTATGCTTTATTTTATATTAGATGTTTAAATTCTTGAAAATGTTTCAAAAAATAGATGAATGAATGGAAATTATTGAAAATATTTTGTTTCTTATGAAATTTTTGAATGCTTAAAGCTAAATCTACTTAAGTGATAGAAAAAATTGTTGATGTTCAAGAAATATTATTGTAAATCTTTTTATTTAATGAGATTATTTTATGATTGAAATAGAAACTTGGTACTAAATGTTTATAATTTTGATTAACCATAGATTCCTTGATATTAATAGTAATATCACATCATACCCTGAAGTGAACCTAGTATGGTTAATGCCTTACTACTAGAGACTTGGGATGAAGCTAATTCAACCTATTCCTATAACAAAGACACCCCATAAGGTTTCCCTTGTTTAGTCTTTAAAGAAAGATAGTTTCTTCATAGTTTTCATGTGAGGACTATATATACACTATTGATGTGGGTGACATTGTCATCAACAAGAACGAGCACTAGGAGGGTGATGTGTAATTTATGTTAGTCCCAAGTTTGAGAGATAGCTTGTAAGGTGAAAGTCCAGTGCAAGCTAGTATCTCAAAATGGAAGTTAAAAAGATTTGGAAAATTCTTAATCATAAATTACATCCTTTGATTTTATTCACTTTTGGTAGAGTCACTGAGTGTAGAATTCATGATACAATTGATCACAATGAACTTGATTGCGATTTTTTTTTAACTTGGGTATGTTTGGCTATGTGTAAGGTGATTCCATTAATAGAAGAAGTTTTAACTGCTAGAAGAAAGGGACTATTAACGAGTAAAGAGTATAACCCTAGTGGAATTGAAAGTGTTAAAAATTTAACTAATATATCAAAACAATTTGATAATTGCAATTGTTATAAATAAAATATTAAATTTTTGTAGGAAGATAGGTAAGAATGCCAAGATTTAGAAACATCTCATCAAAAAAGAGGAAATGACATTGATGATTCATCGTTCTCTTTATATGTGGAAAATGCAAGTGATGAGAAGGAATGAGAAAAACAAGCAGGAGATGCATGTTTCCTATTCCAAATTGAAATGCCACAAACTAAAAAGGGAAATTTTCCTAATTTTATGAAAGATATAGAGTATCAAATTTTTACTTTTTATCTCCCAAATAATAATATAAATTATGATATTGCTTGGTCTAACAAAGTTCAAAGTAAAAACATGACCAAAGACATGAAGATTTTTGGAGGAGAAGAAAATCAAGAAATGGACATAGCCATTCATGGAATTCAACAGAGTAAAGAGGGAAACCATGAACCGGGGTTGGATGAAGGTAGAGTATTTCTTAATTAGAAAAAGTGTGTGTGATCGACCTTTAATGAGGTCATTTTCGTACATATGAGCCAATTCATTAGTAAGTACACCTTTGAATTTAAGTTTGTTAAACACAAAAAAATTAAAAGAATTCATTACTATAGTATGAAATTTGAAATTTATTTGAATGAATTCAAGGAGAAGCCCACTATAATTTATACTAAAAAAACAATGGAAATAGTCATTGAAACTAAAATAATTTTTTTTCTTAGGGTTAATCATTTGTTAGATTAGAGTTTTGGTTAGTTAGGGTTAGTTTTCTCTTTGTAGGGTTTTTTTTTTCTTCCTTTCTTTTCTATTCAGCCCTTTGCATTAGAAAATTATACTTAACTTATCATACACATGACAGTTAATACAAATATTTGTAAAATTGTGTTGTGAAATGTAAAATGATAAAAATATACACTGTAAATACATGCATTAAAATGTATGAAAAAGCTATATATATTTTCATGTGTGTGTATCACGTATATACATCGAAGCATTCAAAATATTGCTTTAAAAGATTGAAAAAAGAGGTAGCTAAGTTGGAGATAGGAGTAGCCATTTACTCAATTTAGGATGCCTCATTCATCAAGGATAATTACCCCTATGTAGGAAATTTCCCAGTGAACTTCAAAATCAGGAATATGCAGGTCAGAAATGAAAGGCCAGAGTGGAATCACTTCCTTGTGTTCTAGGAACCGAGGAACATCATCCATGGAAGGAATCCTAATGGTTTGATGTGCCATAGATAGAATAATATCCATATTCTATTGGAAAAATGAAAAGGATTGACTATCTCTATAGTTTTTTTTGTCATTGATGTCAGCATGTTGTGACTACAAATTCAAGACAATGCCTGATCTAGTATTTTGATTCGGTATCTAAACTAGTATTCGAGTTGCACTCTTTGGTATACTAGTCTACATTCCTTTGTACTTGGTAGTTAATGCTTGTAGTTTTTAGAAATCATTCATGGTTGTTGAAGGCATGCATGTTCAAAATATTACATGTTGTGGTGCTCATACAATGTAGTGGCAACCAACAGAATGTTTATTGCTTTTTGAAGTGCATTCCTAGTCAACTTTTTGGGGTAATTATGATACAGTGAATTATTTTTTCCTTGTGAATATATGTGTGACCTATTTTAGGTCTATGCATAAATAATGTAGCATGTTGGATGTTTGAATTACTTTCTTGGAAATATTTTGTGAATGATTGGAGCTAACAATTAGTATTTTTGGTAAATATGAAATGCATGTAATTAGGCCGACCTAATTGATGCTTGCAAAAAAAATAATGTGTATAAATGAATATATTGGATAGTTTTAAGTGTGTGACAAAGACAGAGAAATAGAAGTTTTTGTGTATATGTGAAATCAATGAAGCAGTTGTGATTGAAAATTTGGAAGTGAGTGAGAAAGATGAAGTGTGTTGAATTAGTCTATTGAGCACCATCAAAACTACATCAACACTTGTTAGTTGCATTATTCTCAATTCATTTTCATTATAAATCCCAATTTTGTTATATAAGTCTTTCTATAGGTAGTGAGCCTCTCTTGTAAGTAGTGAGATTTTGTTTCTAGATAGTTAGTCCTTTCAGGGCAGTGAGCCTTTTATTTTTAGTTTTAAACTACTTTATATTGTGAGTTAATCCTCACCATGGTTTTTCCCTCCTTGGGTTTTCCACATAAAAATTTGGTGGTCATTGTGTTGATTTACTTTCTGTTATCTATGTTTCATGGTCATCCTTAATAATAGATAGTGTGGTTGAGGAATTGATATGTGTTGGATTTTTTAAGTTTGAATTATGTGACAACTAATTCACCCCCTCCTCTCAATTGTTTTGCATCTTTTAACAATTGGTATCAAATATTTGGCTCCTTGGTGAAGAGCTTAACTGATTACAGAGGATCCTGGTGGTTGATCAGATGGATGATAAATAAGAACTCCATACTGCACTTAAGGATCTTGATAGAGTTGAAAATAAAAAATAGATCTGAGGGAGAATCTAAATGAAGCAAAGGAATCTTTCCAGAAACTAAAAGAACAATTAAAGAAATTTAAGAAAAGACATAGAGAATTGAGTTAATAGTTGAAACAACAAATAATTAGATTGAAAGTGATAGTAGAAGAGAATAATAGAATTGTATAATGTTTGAATACAATGTTGCAAAACAAAACTCATGAATGCTCCAATCTTGAACAAGAGGTGATAAACTTGAGGATTGCACTAGAAAAGGAAAAGCTCTATGAGAATAATTTCAAATCAAATTCCAATAAGCTTGGAGAATTACTTGGAAAAAAATCAAGTAAATAAAAAGATGGTTTAGGAAATGATGTAGGTGAAATTTTTGAGGACAATCAGATGACTCAGCATATAGGAAGGAAAAAGAGAAATTCAAGAAATTTTACAAGGAGACCACCTGTGAGATAGCCTAATGCACAAAGGCATCCCTCTTTCAATGGTATTTTATTTTCCTATAATAAATATGGTCACAAGGTAACAAAATGCAAGAGAAGGAATAATTAGGTTTTTGGTCCCTTCACTAGACAATGAACAAGTTTGAATGTAAGAATGTTGGAAATAAAGCTACTAAATGCATATCTCAGGTGAGAATGATAAATTGGGTAATGAGGAACATATTTAATGAAGGAAAAATGAATCAATTATTTAATGGCTATTGTTATACCTATAACATATTTGGACATAGAGAAAATCAATATAGATCGAGAGGAAATGGAGTTCAAAGTAATTAGTGAGTGTCATCTATTATAATTGTAATAAATTGAGACATGTTTCAAAGGTTTGCAGAAGAAAGAAAGGAAAGAAGTTCACACCAGTAGAGAAGAATGATACGGTAAAGAAGGTCGACAAAAAAGAAATGAGGTAAGAGATGAATAAGATATGGAAGAAGAAAGAAGAAGAAAAACCTGAAACTATTGATGCACATGTACCCTTATCCGGTATGGATGAATCCTCTGAGAATTAGCACTAGCATGGTCTTAGGGGAAGTATTATCAAAATATTATAAAAACCCCTTGGATAAAAGGTGTGATAGAGGCTAGCATGAGGATGAGATGTGAAGAATGAAGAATCAGAGGTTGTGGAAAAAAATTGGAAGAAAATATGTTGTCATGATGATTTACAAACCGAATTAGTGTAATGCCCCACCAAGCAAACCCAAAGGATACATGAACATTTAGTATTTATGGCACCAAATTTTTTTTTAAGTATCATCATACATCATAATAATCATATTTCACATCACATGATACTAAACAAGAACCACTATAACAAATCCTTCGGGTTTACAAGACTGCATTACTTTTCACAACAACATTTTTACATCACAATGAAAGGTTATTATACACCAGTAATAATAAGATAACATGAACATAGTTAACATATTAATCAAGTGGTTACAATATTACAATGTCGTTTCCCAACATGAATGGGGAAGATACAATATAATGGAATGTTACATTTGATATGAAGGAGTACAAAACTGCAATACTGGATCCAACTCTGGTACAACTCAGGAGTCACTGCAAGGTACATTTTCGCACTTCACGATCGACAATTGGGGACCCAATGGGGTGCATATCACGTTCCACCCAACCACGTGGACCCGAAGGCCCACCCCCCATGCTAAGAGATGACAAGAAGAATCCCCAACAATAACCATCATACAGAACACGGATACAAGACTTCACAACAAGATCCACAATAACATAAGACAATCTCAGCACAAATTATAACCTACACAAGATGTGTCCAACATAAGGAATAACCAAATAAACATCATCATACAAATGCCAACAAGTGCTTCCAGAGACTTAAGAATGTCATAGAGGGAAAACAAAGCATACTTGGTTGTTTAAGGAGGAGTGTCATCGCATTGTTGCATGGGTTACCCTGGCGAATCTTCCTAGGCCCCGACCCCCAACTTGGGTTACCCTGGTGACCTCTTACGAAACCCGGCCCCACATGCAATCCAATGCGGTCATCGATTATCTTGCATAAGGACAAGACAATGATTCTGCCATTCCAGGCCTTCTCAACTCATCTCAAGCCCATACAAGCACTTGAGTCATGAGTGAGGCATTCACTTATATCTTGTTAATGTGTGATTCTATCCAAAACCCCTAAATAAATATTATTGTTTTCACTTGATTAATAAACTTCCAATGAGTTACCCTGAGACCACTTCTAGGTCTCGGCCCCCATTGAAAGCCACTCCCCTAGCAACAAAACCATAAGTCACTGACTGGGTAAGCCAACATGCAGAACATATAAAACCACATGAAAAATCATGTAAAGCGAGGCATAAACCATCTCGCACGAAATCAATCATAATAAGACAACTTCCAAAAGCATGGCTAAAACCCATAACATCAAATAGATCATATGAACAATAGTTCACAAAGAACCAAAAGTAAAGGCCAATAATAAAGCAACACCTTTCTTTCCCTTTTCTCTGGAAGACTGATAAATCACTAAAACAAGGGTTTCCCAACAAGGTGACAACAAAACTTGATCTCAAAATCAACATCAAAACTCAAAGCCAAGATTTACCTCCATAAATAAAATTTATCATAAACTCCAAAAATTGCACACAAAATATCAAGAACAGAATAAAAGTGACATCATTACAAAGTGACCTATAGGCTTAACCAGAGCTAACATACACAATTTTGTCACAAAATTAGTCGGGTATCCAAGGAAGACCTCTATTATAACAATCTATTAGGCAATCTGTTTGATAACAATCTAAAATGTGTCAATCATTGTGGATACTTAACCCATTGGATTATAAAGTGCATTGTACTATTGTTCTTCTTATGGAATAAATGTGTCAAACTATAAAGCAAATTTCAAATTGATGAATGGAGATGCACCTCCAAGGCAAAATTGCAAACAACTTTCATTTTGGTGGTTCCGAAAACTTCCACAAGATATTGAAGAACAATAGGTATACTATCCTTGCCTAAGTTAAACTAAAACATAGCATGATATTTGTCAAAGAGTCCAGCTTGGTGTGATAGCACTTAGAGGTTCTAATGTCATTGAGACTCAAGATATAAGACCTAAAGCAATTCTCAAAAAGACAAGTGACAATTTGAAAACACACCAAATTACAACGAAAACCAAAATCAAATTGTCGTTGTTTTTATGCAACCAGGATCACATGTGGACTCAGATGCTCCTGCATCAATTTTGGGGAAATGTTGTTTAATTAGCTACCACACGCTTGAGGAAATTAATTATTAATAAGTTGCCACTGTTTGTGGACTGACATCACATGATTGAGGATCGTTAGGAGCTAGGTTTTGACAACAGAGCATAAGGCAGAAGAGAAGGGACTTTTGGAAAATAACAATCATTCACAATTTCTTTGGTTTGTTACAGACTAATATTATGGTTATCCAGTGCCTTGGATTCTTAAACACTGTTTTAAAAAAAAACTGAAGAACAGTGATGTTTCTTTAGCTATACCTTTTGTCTGCCTGTCAGACAGTCCATGTATAATGATTGCTTTTCTTTGTACTTATAGTCAGAGCAAAAGTGGCTCTTTTTTTTAATATTATTCTATTTACATAGAAATAACTTATGCCCATTTACTAAATTCAACATCAGACAATTATCATGTGATTCACGTCATAATACAATATGACTAAATTTCACTATGCATTCCAAGATATCTATTTGAATCTTTAGTTGAAAGACATAGAAAATCCAAATGCAAACAGTATCTTTGGAGCAAATGCAATTGAATATAACTATGACCAGACTGAAAAGACGCATATATGACCTTTCCATATTTGTAGGGTATGCCTCCAAGCATATTTGGGAAAATAAATGCCCATGAAAAGTAAGCAAGAACTCCAAGCATTTCCTGAAACTCTCCTAGAGTTGCAGTCTACATAAACTCTTCCAGACTGGAAATTGTGGATGTGATTATTGAAATTTGAAAGTATCGCCATCTACTTGCATTATTATTAACATTTTTCAAGTGCTGCAACTGTGATAGATTGTCAGCAGAATCAAGCAGGTTATTTAAACATTTAAACTTCCTAATATGTTCATGCTCGTGGCTGACAAAGAAATCTAAGAGATTATTTAAACATTATATATAATTTCTAAGTGTATCAGATAAATCTTTCAGTGTCATAAATTTTAAATCTGTTTTCAAAACTGTGGACTGCTTAGCCATTGAAAAAGGCGCATGTGGGTTCGTAACAATGAGCATAGCATATTCATTGTAGAGCTATAATAATAAATGATGGTGAGGATTTAACATGTTTTTAGCTGTGGAAAGGCTAAGATTGCAGTCAGGAGAATGATACAATTTTCAGTGTTAAATTTTGAATATTTACAGTATGTGATTCACAGGTTAAAGTTCATTCAAACCATAGAATACTACGATGAATATGAGGATTATCTGCTAATGAGAAAAGCAAACTCACAAAGAGGAATACGGCTGACCAACAGATTAAGATAACCCCAAACTTAAACACGAGGACTGATGATAGGAAGGGATGCACTCAGTTCTTTCACTACTTCATAGACCAACTGAGCATGCATTTCGAATTGGGTGTTGGTCGACCTGTTAAAATATGAAGGAGTGCATCAAGTCGGCTTGGGAAGGGAATACAATAATTCTAGAATGCTTCAAATACTACCCCCAAGACTATTCGTGGTCTAGAGGAAATAAGGTTTAGTAAGGCACGAAACATAAATTTGATAAAGGGATTATATTCGAGTCAACCTGCCATAAACTTCTCTTTCTAACAAAAATACACCACCCAAAAGGGCTCTCAAAAGCATCAAAGAAATTTTGGTTTTCTTGAGGCCACCGCTTAGACATTAAAAGAGGAGAGTTAAACAGTATCTAAAATTTATCGATTCAAACAAGGGGATTTCTTTACTTACTTACCTCTTTACTTTGCACAAACAATAGAATCCTCCACTCGCCGTTCTGCAATGAATCCTCGCTGGTGATAGCTTCGTCCAGAGAGTAAAGTGCATGTCCCCACCTTGATTTCTCGCTGTCTAATGAGCATATCATACCCAACACCTAGCTCTCATTGATACGAGTGCCTCTCCCCAGCCATACCAAAACATGCTAGTTGGAGTTTTCTTTTGGATGCTTGTAAAGAGTCTCACAAAACAACCGCCAGCATTCATGGAATTTGTAAGGAAACTTAGTTCACCCGTGCTCTTGTTACAATAGTTTTTTCAAATTTGTGGGATCCTTGCAGAGAGGAAAATTGCATGTTGAGAAGCATATAAAGCTTCAAATAGAACTGGGCTGATCCGGCCAGCAAGAATGGTTGGGGAAATAGTACAGTATATCGCTGATTTCAGTAGAGTCCGTGCCCCAGAGGAGATGAGTAATAATAAATAAGAGCTATCAGTATAATTGCTTACAGGAGAAGGAAAAGCAATTCTCCATAAGCTGAGAAGGGCAGATCATTGTGCAGGCAATATGCCAAGACAATAGTAAACCCAACAACTTCCTGTTCAAAATATGCCACACTCAAACCTTTAATGCTCTTGTTGTTCCAAATTATATAGATCTGGGGGAACTTTTTACAATGGTTGAAGCAGCGGCAATCCAATAGCCTAGTGCCTTAGACAGCACATCCAGCGCGCAGTCCTTCTGCGGAAACTCGCCGTTACTTATGGCACTCACCACACAACTCAAATTAATTCCCAATCTTTCAAGCTCCATTTCTTAAGAACCTTTTAACTGGCAACTCCATAAAATAGTAATAAATATGAATCTATAATATATCTGTAATACATATACGCTGCCCCCTTTTTTTCGCCTAAAGGTTAGAGGTGTAGATAGAAAATCTTCGCCATCCTCATTTTTTGCCTGAAAAATATCCTTCCACTAAATATTCCATGCACAAAAATTAACTCCCCGTAATGCATAAGCGGTTAATCATTAAATGTGCATGATAGAACTGCCTATCCACGCACTGCATGAGGTGTCCCAGTAGAACGGTTACAATATTGATGATAACACCAATCAATATCAGAAGAATATCGATGTCAAAGATAAATATATAGGTAACTACATTATATATTATGAATTATAGCCAACCGTATGCACATGCGGAGTTCCTGTTAACAACCAGTATATAATAGAGTCTTCTACAAACAACTAAGAGTGTGGGAATCAATCGAGGCAATAATAGGTATCAGTGCCAAAGATTTATGCGTCAATAGAAAATCTCCCATAAATGCAATATACAAACTACAGTATATGGCCGTAGCTGAGCAAAAGATAAGGAGATTACAATTAAGTTCAAGAATTCAATTTAGGAAAGAGAGGAGACTGGAGAGAAAAATAATTCCATGTATACAATAAATTCAACAATGTTGACTTCGCCGCTATGTCAGGTTGACAAAGAAATCCGGGAGGTTATGCAAACCCCTACAACATTCCATTTACACCACAATTTATTTATTTATCAAAACACAACTCAAACAAATTAATTTAACCACATACCATTCAAACTTGACATCACAAATGAACTGGTAACAACACAAAGATTACACCGACCGAGGGACACTACAATTAGGGTTTTCTATGTTGAGAAGAATCTTTTTAGTAGCTTTTTGATGCTTGCCGCATTTAATACACTTAGGTGAAATTCGATGTTGTTTAAGTTGAATTTTATGATTCTTCTCAATTAATTGAGCATTTGGAGGACTTGGAAGGTTCTCTAGAGTGATCTTGAAGTGAGCTTGAAGAAATTCTGAAGGGAATTCAAAATTTGAATTAGGTAATCTAGAATCCTTTCTCAATTTTTTAAAGGGGAAGAAGAAAAATGAAGAAGTCTCGATTAACGAATTAGAGAAAGCATAGAAATGGATAGAGAATCAAGTGGCATCATCCCACTAAAGCTGAAAGGAGTTGAGTTACAATAATTTGATCATAGAAAGATGAAATAAGTGGAACTAGGGCTCAAGAAAAAATGAATTATAGAACATAAAAACCCTAGGTATGGATTTTTGGAGTGAATTTATGTGGGTTGTTGGTAAATATTTTATTTTATTCTTGTCAAATAATTTCAAGAATAGAAGTATTGTATTGGAAAAACCTTACTTGTTTATGAAGAAAGCAATCGAGGTGATTACAGGCTTATGCAGTATTGAAGATCTTCCTAGAAAAAAAATTGTGAAGTACAAAGATGTAGAGGAATTGAGTAGCATTAGTAAAGACCCACGAGCTCTATTGATAAAATATCTTGAGGATTTGGTTGTAAGGTATGTTGCGTATGGAATTTCTTACAAGATCTATTTTAGAAATCGTGAAGGTTCCACATCAGCTATTGTTGTTTATATTGTACATATGATGATCAAAGAGAATAGGAAATTTGATTTGTTTAGCTTGTTGCTTGAGAATATTTCTGAAAATGTTTGAATGTTGGTGATTGAGGGTTATCCCATTCATTTCATATCATTTTTGGTGTGCTTGGTGTTTTAATTTTTGTGTTCCCTACTAGGAAAAGATAATGTGGTATGGGAATATGGTATTCCTATTGAGAAACAAGTCTATAGATACCTAGAAGCATTGGTAGATAATGCAAGTATGTGCAACTATTATTTCACATCCTTGAAAATAAATCTTTGCTTTGGTATATCTGGATTGAGTCAGTTTGAAGTGGGCTCTTCCTTTGATTAAAGATAATTGGAGGTTGACATTAGTGATTCCTCTTTAGAATCAAAGAAGAGAAAAGTTATAATTGACTATATCATTGACATTTCAAAAGAAAAGAAGAAAGTATTCCTAACTAGATATAGAACCTCTGATCCTAATGAAATCTAGTCTATGATGGTTAAGGGAAATATAAAGATGATTGGTGAATTATGGAATGCAGCCTCTCTTATTGAAAGATTGAAGATTGATGATGCTTTGGTAGAATATCTACTTCAGAAAGGTATTGGAGTATCAACCGTTTCTGATTCCTTTCTAGAAAATCTAGTTGAGATTGTTGAAGAAAGAATAATGCATGAAGATCTAGAAGAGTGTAAGTTTGAAGCCTTGGTTGAGAAGAGGTGTTAAATCTAAGGGGATATTATCCAAACTAATTATGGAAACAAAGAAATTCATTAAAGAAATATCTGATATTTACAAATATTGTCTCTCATGGCCTACTATGGTAGATAATTTCAGAAGTAGAATTGATACAATTGAATCTGAAGTGAACAACATTGGAAAGAATTTTGATAAATTTGAAGACAAAGAAGGGAACCAAAGATTGAGTTGGTGAATTACAAGATGAACTGATTGTTGTACAAAGATAGAGAGATGATGTGGTCAAAACCTTCTGGCTCCTTAAGGAGATTGTTAAGGTTTAGTTAGACGATCTTTCTAGAATACTTAATGATGTAGAAGATGTTGAAAGACAAAGTTCATATTGGTCATCTTCTTTTACTCTATTGGGCTTAATGGAAAGCATCTGCACAAGAATGGATTTAGGTACATTTAACTAGAAAAAATTGCATCTAGTTCTTGAGGAAAGATATAAGAAAGTCTCTCAGGTGAAGAGAATCATTTTTACTTGAATCCTCAGTGTTCAATTTATGTTCTTTTTGCTATGGAAAACAAGAAAAGGAATAAAAAGAAGTTAATTTAATCAATGTTTGAAATTCTTGGATGGCTGGAAGTTTTTGATCAATTGGAATCTTTTTTATTTTGATGTCACCATGTTCAAAGCTTTTTTTACATCCTTTTTGGCCACCCTTTTCCGTTCACATCAAAGAGGGAGAGAGTTAGAGTATGATGAGAGATTTGAAATGATGGGAGAGGTTGAAGGAGAAAGTTTTTACATGTTGTGATTAATGACAAAGGGGAAGATTGTTGGAAAAGTGAAGAAGATTGAATATCTATATAGTTTTGCATGGTCATTGATGTCACCATGTTGTGACTGCAATATGAGGGTGATCCCACAATAGTGGTTTACAATTTTTGGCCAAACTGGACACTGATTTTTATTTTTTAACTAAATCTTCACATTCGGGCACCTATAACGATTAAACCTTCAGGAATTTGAAGATGATGTAAACTAGAGTCTTCTCACATTTTGTCTATAGATTCTAAAAATATTTTTTTCAATTTTTTTGGAATCAGATTGCACTTCTTTTTCCATCTCCCACGAAAATTCATTTTTTTCAAAAAATAGCATTTTTAAAAAGTGACGTACACCGTATAATGCATAACTTTTTTTCCTTAAAAGATAAAATTCCAATTCTTTCAAATTTAGATTTGTAACTCTGATATCTAGTGCTTCCACTTGGTTAGATAGTTTTTTATTGAATATTTTTTCTTTAATCAGGTTTCAAAGTCAAATCAATTACAATTCACACATAACACAACCATATAATGAATAACTTTTACTGTATTTATTAGAATTCCTTTTTTTCTTTTTGGTTGGACCAAAGACTCCAATATCTAGTGCACTCATATTTTTTAAATTTTTTTTATAATCTTCTATTTTTTCACTTGTGCAAAACAGAGAGTTTTATTTTTGGTGAAAAACCTATATTTAATAAAACTTAAAAAATAGAAAGATAATATAATCAAAACATATTAAAATTATATTCGTTAGCTAGCTTGTTTTGAGGGGAACCTAATACTAGTTGGGTTTCTGAGATCTCCTCCATTTTCATTCTCAAATCAAGCTTCGAGATGTAAAATTCTTAGCAATTTTGGTGCCTCGGGTGGGAGGGTGAAAAAATGTGGGTTTGATCAAACAAAAAAAAATGTTCAGTTGAATAGGGGTTTGACCGAACCCATGTTCGACTGAACCCACACAACATAGAATAAAAAAATTGATTTTAAATGGGTTCAACCGAACATTCTAAAGATGTTTGGTTGAACACCTTATTTTAAAAATTAATTTTTAAATGATGACTTGAGAGAAAGATATGGAGGGAGTCGGGGTAGGTGGCAGGGCTTAAATTTGATGGCCATATGACCGTATTAAGAGATTTTTGCTGTAGAATAAAATCAAAATTTTAAGAAGATTGTATTAGATAAAAGGAGATATTTTGGATAGACTATCAAAATTTATATAGAATTATAATGATATATATGTTTGATTTATATATAATTTTACATACACTAAGGTATATCATAATGTTTTAAGGGCACCCTTGAATAGATAACTGTCATTTCAAAATTTGTTGAGAGGCAAAGTTGAATATCAAATTTAATCCTTGGTAGGAGGGAGATACTTCAAAGAGAGAGGGGGGGAGTGGGAGAGAGATAAAGGGTAGGGG
>VDFB02122937.1:0-11055 GCA_007258455.2 Sequoia sempervirens
AAGGTACTTTGTACCCCTCTCCATGTCATGTCCTCCTTCCACCTCATGTCCACTTCACCTTTTAGGGTTATCTCACATGCCACATGTCAAGATGTGAGGGCTTGTGAGTTCTCAACTCACCTTAGCCCTACATCTTGATATTTGGCAGATCAATCTCAACTGTCCATTTCCCCTAAGATTTCACAAAAATCCTATAAATACCCCCTCTTTTCTCTCATTTTGAGGAGATCATTTATGCTAGCCAAACTCTTGCAGTTTTGTTTCTCAATCTTCACTTAGCCATTTTCACATTTTCATCCACTTGCATCCATCTTCACATCCTCACCTAGCCTGCATCTTGCCATCCAAGGAGCATACACATCAAAGATCGAAGGGCCAACCAAAGGATCGACTCAACGCAAGGTATAAAGTTCCATTTCGTTGCTTTGTCTTGCATTGTTTCCAACTTAGGCTAATCTTGAAGTGTAGGTTGCTTTAAGTTGTTTTTTTGCACTCTTTTGCTTGTTGCTTGTTTTCTAACGCTCTATTTTGACCTATCACATTTTTGGTACGCCCAGTGGGACCCACAAACGGGTCTATTTTCTTCACGTTTGCTATTTTTTGCATTTTTCAAGGTCTAGGTTATAGAGTGGCGGACTGGTCCTGCAATGGCGGACTAGTCCTGGAGTGGCGGATTGGTCCTAATTTAGTGGCGGACTGGTCCTAATTCAGTGGTGGATTGGTCCTAATTCAATGGCAGACTGGTCCTAATTTAGTGGCGGATTGGTCCTAATTCAGTGGCGGACTGGTCCTAATTCAGTGGCGGACTGGTCCTAATTCAGTGGTAGATTGGTCCTAGAGTGGCGGATTTGTCCCAGTGCAGTGGCAGACTGGTCCTAATTTAGTGGCGGACTGGTCCTAATTCAGTGGCGGACCTATCCTAACATAGTGGTGGACCTGTCCTCCAGAAGGTAAAATTTTTAAGCTTTCCTGAATTGTCTTTTGGTAAAATAGGAACATAGTCTATTAAAGGGGTGTCAATAAACCTTGCTTGGCATGTTTGGGAAGGCTATTTGACTTATCCAATCCCCTTGCACCATTTGGCGATCCTGGGTGATGAGAAATCATAGCTTTCCAAGTCCTTTTGAGTCACCCTTTTTCACTTTCTTAGTGGGACCTGCTTGGGGATTTCATCACCCCAAGGGATGATTCCAACCACGCGTACCGGCGGGGTATATAAAGGGGGGAGAGCAAAAGCTGTACCCCAATCCAACCACGTTGTAATTGGCGAAGCGTCGGGATGACGTGAAGAGTTGGTCCGAGCCTCTAGTATCTCGCTAAGATTCCTGACTCACGCTTGTAACGGGTTGGTGTTCATGGTTTGGGCCTCACGTACTGTGCGTATATCGAGGACTCCTTAGCAACCATGTGCATCCTAGAGTAGAAGACTTTGTTGACCATACCCATTTCTACTAAATCTTAGGGTTGTGCTGTTTGAAATGTCTTTCTTGTGCAAAAACCAGTGATTATCAGTTTTTTATGATTGCTATATTTTGGGTCCTTTGCCTTACCCATCCATCAAAGAACATCAAGCCTAAACTTATCCTTTGGAAAACCTGTCCTCGTGCTGTGGCGGACATGTCCTGAAATTCAGTGGTGGACCTATCCCAGTGCAGTGGTGGACCTGTCCTGAAATTCAGTGGCGGACCTATCCCAGTGCAGTGGCGGACCTGTCCTAAAATTCAGTGGCGGACCTGTCCCAGTGCAGTGGCGGACCTATCCTGAAATTCAGTGGCGGACCTGTCCCAGTGCAGTGGCGGACCTATCCCAGTGCAGTGGCAGACCTGTCCCTGTGCACTGGCGGACCTGTCCTAGTGCAGTGGCGGACCTGTCCTTATCCAAAGGCGGATTTGACCTTCTGCTCCTTCTTCCCGAGGCTGCCATTTCCACACTGTTTGTCCGATTGACTCCGTTCAAAGGTAGTTCCTCTCGTTTTTTCGTGCTCTTTCCGATGATATATACCACTTTATACTTTTGAGAAGCTGGCCGGGGCACCCTTTTCTTCACCATCTGCCTCCTCAAGGGGGGTATACCCTACCATTCTCATCTGTTTTCTCATGCCGAGTAAACGTTCATCCATTTAACATATCCTTTCATCATTTTGAACTCTCGTCCTATCATTCTAATCATTTGTTTGCTCGTTCTGAGTGGACGTTCATCCATTTCTATCATCCATTCCTCCAATCAAATCATCCAAATCCCCTGAACTTTGTCTCGGGTTATTATCCAAATTGACTGAAGTGTCTGATCTGATCATCATCATTAATATCCTCTTAGGGTTGTCATCCATCCTAAGTTAATCATCATCGTCGGCCCAATCAATCCATTTTCAATCTCAAAGTGGATTCGGTGCCCCAATCATCTCTTTGTCATTTAATCCGATCAATCAGCATCCTAAGTCACCTAGGGTAATCTCTGAATGGCATCCACCAATTGATCTTATCAATCAATCATCAATCAATCTTATCCAATCCAATCTAATTGCATCCCTATCCACCTTCGACCCAATCAATCTACTTCCATCTCGAAGCAGATTCGGTGTCGTAATCATCCTTTGATCATCCAATCCAATCATCAAAATCAATCCCATCGTATCATCCAATCATCCTAATCTGAGCTTTAATCCAATCCCGATCTGAGCTTGTCCTAAATCCCAATTTGGGCTTTTGTCCATTTCCACCCAAAATCTTTATCCATCATCTTCATCCTTTCATCATCATGAATTCTTATCCTCCATCAATAGTGGTCAAGGGAAACCCTAATTACGTCGACGACGATAACGAAAGTCTTGTTGATCAAGAGGTATACTATATAGATCCCTCTTACTATAATTTTAGTAAGCTTTTCTCACCCACATTCCAAAATCCAATCATCCCATCGAGTTATCCCATCATGTCTTCATCTATTCCTAATCAAACTCCTTATGCTACCTTTGACAAGGGATGTCCACCATATCCATCATATCCTTCATCTACATCATCCCCTTATCCTAGTTTTCCATCACAATACCCCTATCTTGATCCCCCATCCACATCCTCTTATCTCAATCCTTCATCCACATGTACCTTACCAATTTAATTTCCTATACCAACTGGGCCAACCTAATCCCCATTCACACCTTCCTATCCTAGGGGCCAAACACACTCCACCTTAATTCTACTCCTAATCCAATATCCGTGATCTCCCAAGGACCCAATTTTTAACCTCTCCTGTATCCTAATCCACCATCCCAATACCTTTATTACAACATGTCACCCATATCTTCTACCAACAATCCACCACCCGCCTCCTTGTGTCCTAATTCACCATGCCAATACCCATATCTTAACCCTTCACCTAATCCCCCATCTATTCCCAGTCCTGCATCCAATCCCATTCCCCTATCTAATCCTAGCCCACCAATCCCTAGTCCTAATCCCCCACTAATCCTTAAACCTTCATCCACTCCCACCTCGCCATCTCAGCCTAGCATATTCAAGTTTCTCCAAGGACTTATAACAAAGGAAACATCCCCCACTCCACACATTGCAGTTGTGAAACCATGCCATCCAAACCCATCATCCATGGTCGTTAGTGACGAGACCCTTCTCCATGCACCACCTATCATTGATGATACCATCACATCCCCTGAATCTACTGAGTCTCCATCACCTACCATCACATCCTCTGAATCCACTGAACCCCCATCTCCTACCATCACATCCTCTGAATCCGTTGAACCCCCATCTCCTACCACCACATGTACCAAATCCGTTGAACACCCACCCCCTACTCCGAGAGCCGTCAAGCCTATCGACGACACCCAAATCCAATCCACTTCTTCCACTCCTACTATCCCTTCCCAAGAATATTTTGAATCCTCCATCCTTCCATCTTCCCCACATGAAGAGTCCCCCATGACTCCATTATCATGCCTCCTGCACACGATGAGTCATGCCAAGAGCCTAATCCAAAGCATGCCAACATATCCCCTCCTCCAGATCAAGATCCTATCATCCCACCTAGTCTACCGCAAGATCATAGTTCCCCATCCATTCCATCCCATGATCCTCTTGACATTCAAGATTCTACCATTCCATCTCTATCTCCATTGCTCTAGCCTGCTACCACAAAATCAGATCCTATCATATCCCCTACTCCCTCTCCAGATACCACCCATCCAAATGCTGCTATCCCATCATCTCCTTCTCAGGATCCCGCATCATCGCCTAAAAATGCTATCCCCACACCGCTTGCATATCCCCTTGGTACTCTCACATTCTTTAATGGTGGCCTCCTTGCAGAAGAAAAACATAGTGTATATACCACCCATCATCCCCCACCTAATAATGGACTCGCATCATGTTTTCAGAATAACAAAAATCCCACAATGGATCGAATGCTCAAGAAAATGAACTATCAAGGAAAAGGTCTAGGCCTTCACCCAGCATATTTTAGAGCCCATCCAAGTCAAAGAACAAATTTGTACGCAAGGTCTTTGATCACCCCCAAGACTCATACAATCTAAATACGCTTGTAAACTCTAGACATCCTCAACGAAGCCTTTTTTCCAAAGAAATGCTCATTTTCCCATCGCTCCACCAAATCATATGCTGCCATCCCTCCTCCTCTATCATATCACCTCAAAACAACTGTCCATATTCCTCCTTCATCTGCTCCATCCATTTTGGGCTCTTACATCCCTCCATCCATGATTTCCCATCCTTCATCTACTGCATCCATCTTGGGTTCTTATGTCCCTCCACCCACTCTATCCATCTTGGGTCCGTATATCCCAAGATCACCTCCTCCATCTCATCCTTTCACCCATCCAACACCTATCCATGTAATCCATCATAAACATCCCTCTCGCATGTCCCATAATCAGGATCAACAAAGGCACATACCTAAACATCCCCCATCTACACGTAATCCCCATACTCCTACCTCCATTGCTCTGCATCATCCATCCCCTCACAACCATCCCATTGCTAATAAATGCACTTTGGATGCTAACATAAAAATGCATAAATCCAAACACCCACATGAATCTAAAGCTTCCCATGCCCCCTCTAAAAGACATGGTAAAGAAAAGAAAAACAAAATCCCAAATCAAAATCAAATCTATAGCTCGCAAAGAGTCAGCAAAGCAAAGATCAAAACCTTGTGGATCCCAAAGAAAAAAGATGCAATGCCATCAAATGAAAAATCTGTAAGAACATCCAAAGTTACTAATCCAAAAGCTAACCATACCCACCTTTCATCTCCTAAGTCTGTTTTGTGTCCCTATGTTCCGAAATTCACTATTCCATCTCCTCCATTATCCCCACATTCTCCATCCATTAGTCCCCTTATCTTTTCACATCCATTACCACATGTGCCAATGTTGGTCCTGAACTCATCTCCCCATCACATATCCACCCCATCATTCCATCCATACCATTTCCAACATCCCACCCATTATCCCTCGCATCTCCCCCATCAAATCCCTCTAATTCATCCTTTTGCATAATCCATCTCTCCGCATAAGGTTGTACCAACATCCAACAGTCAATTTGAACATGAGCTCTTAGTACCGCATATGGAACTTGATGCTTGAGTCCTTCATCCATATCTTTGTCGCATGTCTTCTAAACCCACTTATTCGCCTCCCTATCCTTATCCGTCTCCTTCTGCATGCTTTGCAAAAAAGTCCAAAAATCCAAAAAAGTCAAAAAAGTCAAAAACTAAAAATATCAAAAACTAAAATAGTAAAGAGAAATAATCCGTCCAATGGTGAAAACTTGGAAAACAAGCGCCTTGGATAAGTACCATGATGAAAACCTGGCAAACAGGCATCATGTGTAAATCCCCATCTGCACTTGGGGGCAACTTCCTCATATGCATTCCCTCCATCCGCTATGCTTCCTGCTATGCTTTAGGCTATGCACCCATCTTATTGCTATACATCATTTTCGTCCATCCCCTCCATCCTATCGAGCTTACACATCCTTCTTGGCATATCTCAATTATCCCAATCCTTCCATCCTCCTTGTGATCTTGATAACAATGGGGCAAACATATAGGCATGCTTTGGGCACCTCTTAGCATACATCTCCCTCATCCGCACACTATCCTAATCCTCATTTGCACTCGTCTACCTTCTTGATCCACCCGTCATGCTACCTTCCATATCCCTTCCTTATCCATGCATCCTATCTTCATCCATCTCACTCTTTTATCTTCCCATCCACTTGTCTTCCATCCTTCATTCCTCCCCGCACATGACATATCTAGAGTGGGGGCATCTGTCTTCCTTTGCACTATAGTCCTTGGAGACATCATTCATCCTATCCAATCACATCCTTGCCATCTCCCCATCCTTATCTTCCTATCCATCTACTTCATTTCTCTCTATCTCCATCCCATTTCGTCATCCCTTGTTATTGGCCTCTGGTTATAGATTGCTCCCCATCCTCATCCTCATCCTCCTATCCATCCATCAAAACATTCCCTTTCATATCCCCATCTTTATCTTCCTACCAATCCCTTATGTTTTCCCGCCCTCATCTTCTTATACATCCAAACCATCTCCCCCCATCCCATCTCCCCCCCATCCCCCATCCCATCTCCCCCATCCCATCTCCCCCATCTCTCCTCCCATCTCCTCCCATCTCCCCCCATCCTCACCTCCCATCCCATCCCCCCATCTCTCCTATCCCCATCCCCCATCACCCATCCCATCTCCCCCATATCCCCCATCCCATCCCCTCCCATCTCCCCCATCCCATCTCCCCCCATCTCCCCCCCCCCATCTCTCATCCCATCTCCCTCCCATCTCCCCCCCCATCCCATCTCCCCCCATCTCTCCTCCTCCCATGTCCCCCCATCTCCCCCCCCATCCCATCTCCCCCCATCTCCCCCATCCCATCTCCCCCATCTCTCCTCCCCTCTCCTCCCATCTCCCCCATCCCATCTGCCCCCATCTCCTCCCATCTCCCCCCATCCCATCCTCCCATCTCCCCCATCCTCCCTTCCCCCTCCCTACCCGACAGGTCATCCACCACCGGTGGCGGTGGGCCTGTCCGCCCCCGGCGGTGGCGGACCCATCCACCTCCGGTGGTGGACCTGTCCACCCGGCGGCAGGCCTGTCCACCTCCGGCGGCGGCAGACCCATCTGCCTCTGGCGGTGGACCTGTCTGCCTGGCGGCGGATCCGTCCACCCTCGGCGGTGGTGGACCCGTCCGCCCCGGGAGGCCGACCTGTCCGCGCGACGGTGGACCTGTCCGCCCGACGGCGGACCTGTCCACCTCCGATGGCGACGGACCTGTCCGCCTCTAGTGGCGGACCCGTCCGCTGGCGGTGGCGGACCCGTCCGCCTACGACGGCGGACTGGTCCACGTGGCTGCCGCCCCTTTTCTCCGCTCCAGCGAGCAATCCGAGGCAGGTATAATTTTTTTTTTCCTACCCATTTTTGTTTTCGATGCCCCGGACAAAACATTATTTTATCTTATCCTAATCCATCTTCTAATCTCATCATTAGGATGTGCACATGCCTAATCCTTGATTAGGATGTGTCACATCCTCCAACTTTTGCAAGTTGGCCTCTAACCTCTCTTAGCCACCTAACCATCCTCTAATCCCTCACTAACTAGTCTAATCAACCTCTCAAGGAATTTTTAATTCCTTTTATCCTTCCAAGGAATATTAAATTCCTTTTCTCTTCCCCATGTCCTTTATGACATGTTTCCTTGGTCAACCCTCTTAAATGCCTTTATTTTTTGACAAGGCATCTCCCTTCCCCATGTGAATTTTTAATTCACCTTTTAATCCCCCAAGGCACCTAAAATTAATTTTTAATTCCTTCACTTCTCCCCACATGTCCTCTATTCATTCTTTATTCTTTCTCTCATCCCCATGAGAATATTTGGGGAATTTTTAATTCCTCACATGTCCTCTCATCCACATGGGACAAGTACCTCCTTTATGAGGAGATCTTGTCCAATCCCAAGGTACTTTGTCCCCCCCTCCATGTCATGTACCTTCTCCTTCCACCTCATGTCCACTTCACCTTTTAGGGCTATCTCACATGCCACATGTCAAGATGTGAGGGCTTGTGAGTCCTCAACTCACCTTAGCCCTACATCTTGATATTTGGTGGATCAATCTTGACCATCCATTTCCCCTAGGATTTCCCAAAAATCTTATAAATACCCCCTCTTTTCTCCCATTTTGAGGAGATCATTTTGCTAGCCAAACTCTTGCAATTTTGTTTCTCAACTCATACTTAGTCATTTTCTCATTTTCATCCACTTGCACTCATCCTCACAACATCATTTAGCTTGCATCTTGCCATCCAAGGAGCATAGACATCAAAGATTGAAGGGCCAACCAAAGGATCGACTCAACGCAAGGTATAAAGTTCCATTTCGTTGCTTTGTCTTGCATTGTTTCCAACTTAGGCTAATCTTGAAGTGTAGGTTGTTTTAAGTTGTTTGTTTGCACTCTTTTGCTTGTTGCTTGTTTTCTAACAATACTGGTTTACAATTTTTGGCCAAACTAGACACTGAACTAATTTTTTCTATCTAAATCTTCACTTTTAGACACCTATAGCAGCTAAACCGTGAGGTATTTGAAGATGATGCAAACTAGTGATTTGTGATATTTTGTCTGTAGATTCTAAATATATATTTTTGAAAACTTTTGGAATCATATTGCACTTCTTTTTCCATCTCCTTTGAAAACTAGTTTTTTTAAGTAAACACCATTTTTAAGGAGTGACACTCAGTATATAACACAATTTTTTTTCCATGAAGAATAAAATTCTATTTTTTTCTAATTTAGATTTGTAACTATGATATCTAGTACTCCCAATTGGTTTCATAATGTTTTATTGAATTTTTTTCCTCAATCAAGATTCAAAGACAAACCAATTACAATTCAGACATAGGCGGGTGATCCCACAATACTGGGAAATATTCTCATCCCTAACTTTCATCATCGTTTTCCCTTCTTAATCATTCAAAGGAATGACTGGGGCATCTTTCCCAATCTAATCATCTTCTTCTAGGTTCTATGTTTTAATATTCTTTGAAATGATGCTACTTCGTAACACCATCTCAAAGACGGGCAAAATGTAGACGTCTAAATTTGGACACTTAATTTATCCAAATTTATCCCCTTTAATTAACATCCTTAAGTTCTTCTAATCCCTAAGGTATCTAGTTAAATAATTAAATACCTTCCTCTTTCATCAAAGGAATTAAATAAATATCTCATTTATTTAATTCCTCCTCATGTCACATCCTCCATCTTTTTTTTATCTTATCTTAATCCTTCTTCTAATCTCATCATTAGGATGTGCACATACCTAATCCTTGATTAGGAGGTGTCACATCCTCCAACTTTTGCAAGTTGGCCTCTAATCTCTCTTAGCCATCTAACCATCCTCTAATCCTTCACTAACTAGCCTAATCAACCTCTCAAGGAATTTTTAATTCCTTTTATCCTTCCAAGGAATATTAAATTCCTTTTCTCTTCCCCATGTCCTTTATGACATGTGTCCTTGGTCAACCTTATTAAAGGCTTTCTCCTTTTTGACAAGGCATCTCCCTTCCCCATGTGAATTTTTAATTCACCTTTTAATCCCCCAATGCATTTAAGGAATTTTAAATTCCTTCCCTCTTCCCCAAGAGAATATTTGAGGAATTTTTAATTCCCCACTTGTCCTCTCTCCCACATGGGGACAAGTACCTCCTTTATGAGGAGATCTTGTCCAATCCCAAGGTACTTTGTACCCCCCTCCATGTCATGTACCTATCTTTCCACCTCATGTCCACTTCACCTTTTAGGGCTATCTCACCTGCCACATGTCAAGATGTGAGGGCTTGTGAGTTCTCAACTCACCTTAGCCCTACATCTTGATATTTGGCAGATCAATCTCAACCGTCCATTTCCCCTAAGATTTCCCAAAAATCCTATAAATACTCCCTCTTTTCTCTCATTTTGAGGAGATCATTTATGCTAGCCAAACTCTTGCAGTTTTGTTTCTCAATCTTCACTTAGCCATTTTCACATTTTCATCCACTTGCATCCATCTTCACATCCTCATCTAGCTTGCATCTTGCCATCCAAGGAGCATACACATCAAAGATCGAAGGGCCAACCAAAGGATCGACTCAACGCAAGGTATAAAATTCTATTTCGTTGCTTTGTCTTGCATTGTTTCCAACTTAGGCTAATCTTGAAGTGTAGGTTGTTTTAAGTTGTTTGTTTACACTCTTTTGCTTGTTGCTTGTTTTCTAACACTCACATTCGACCTATCATCATCGTGAGATCACCTAACTTTCATCATCATTTTCCCTTCCTAATCATTCAAAGGAATAACTGGGGCATCTTTCCCAATCTAATCATCTTCTTCTAGGTTCTATGTTTTAATATTCTTTGAAATGATGCTACTTTGTAAGACCATCTCAAAGAGGGGCAAAATGTAGACGTCTAAATTTGGACACTTAATTTATCCAAATTTATCCCCTTTAATTAACATCCTTAAGTTCTTCTAATCCCTAAGGTATCTAGTTAAATAATTAAATACCTTCCTCTTTCATCAAATGAATTAAATAAATATCACATTTATTTAATTCCTCCTCACTCATCCTCCATCTTTTTTTATCTTATCTTAATCCCTTCTTCTAATCTCGCCGTTGGGATATTGCACATGCCTAATCCTTGATTAGGGGTGTCACATCCTCCAACTGCAAGTTGGCCTCTCTAATCTCTTAGCCATCTAACAATCACTCTAATCCTTCCTTCTAACTAGCCTAATCAACCTCTCCAAGGAATTTTTTAATTCTTTTACATCCTTCCAAGGAATATTAAATTCATTTTCTCTTCCCCATGTCCTTTATGACATGTGTCCTTGGTCAACCTTATTAAAGGCTTTCTCCCTTTTGACAAGGCATCTCCCTTCCCCATGTGAATTTTTAATTCACTTTTTAATCCCCCAATGCATTTAAGAAATTTTAAATTCCTTCCCTCAAAAGGTGAATTAAAAATTCA
>VDFB02122939.1:0-38941 GCA_007258455.2 Sequoia sempervirens
TTATTACTTATGTTATGTGAAGTAATTGCATCACTACTTGTGTTGACTTTCTAAACAACTATATTGTAGTTGAAATTTTGTCATCTATCAACATCTAGTTATTAGTTATGGAATGAGAAGTAATGCTTTAAGTTTGAAAGATGTGCAATGCAATGTAATCAATGATATGAATATAAAATACACAACTCTATTAAGTACAATTCATTAGTTAACCTCTTTATTCTATTACCTGCATGTAGGTTTGAGTAAATCCATTGGCACTGGGAGGTGTTCCCTCAAAACCTCCAATATTAGCCTATTTAACATCAAAAATCACATATTAAAATACTATCTATAAACAATGTTATTAACATGTAATAAATTTATAATTGTTTACTAGTTACATGTTAGGGTTAGAAATGGAAAATATCTAACAATTAAATGTAGATCTAATTAATAAACAAAGAAACTAAAACACACAAAATAAATCATAACACAGAGAATTTAACGTGGTTCACCCAATCTGGGCTACATCCACCAAACCTTTGACCTCAAATCCTTGTGGCTGGTCCATATATATTTCTTCCAAATCACCATGGAGAAAGGTTGTTGTTTTAACATCAAGTTGTTCTAAATAAAATCAAAGAAATTACACATTTCTAAACAATACGAATAGAAGTCATTTTAACAACTGGAGAAAAAATCTCATCAAAATCAATACCCTTTTTCTATGCAAATCCCTTTACAACTAATCTGGCTTTAAATCTCTTCTTACCTCCATCCTCCTCTTTCAGCCTATAAACCCATTTGTTTCGTAAAGCCTTTTTACCTATAGGCAACTTGCAATTCCCAAATTTGATTTTTCAGCAAGGAGTCCATTTTTTCTTCCATTCCATGCTCCCATTAAACCTTGGTATCCACCTGCATAGCTTCATCATAATATTTTGGCTCACCAACATCAGTTAACAAAATAGTATACAAAGAGGGAGAGAATCTTTCTAGAGGTCTACTTATCCTTGAAGATCGTCTAACAGGAGTTTGTGCTATTTGTTGTTGATGTTGTTGTCGAGCATGAGGAACCACTGAAACATCATTGTCTAGAATCTCACCCAACACTGCATAATCATTTTCTTTCTTCTCATGCTGCAGCAAAAGATCTTTGTACAATACTTTCTCATTGAATATGACATCCCTGCTTCTCACAATTTTTTGATTTTCAAAATCCCAAAGCCTATAACCAAATTCATCAAAGCCATATCCAACAAATATACATTTCTTTGATTTTGCATCAAGCTTCGTTCTATTTTTAGAATCTACATGTGCAAATGCTTCACAACCAAAGGTTTTGAGAAAAGAATAACTCACCTTCTTACCTTTCCATGCTTCCTCTGGAATACCACAACCCAAAGGATTAGAGGGAACTCTATTAATTAAATAAACAGAAATGTTTACAGTCTCTGCCCACATTTTTAAAGGCAACCCAGCATGCAATCTCGTAGTTCGTGCACGCTCCATTATTGTTCTATTCATGCGCTCAACCACTCCATTTTCCTATGGCATCCTTGGAACCATTTTCTTCCTACAAATACCATTAGAGGAACAATAATCTTTAAAATCTTTGCTGCAATACTCACCACCATTATCAGATCTGCGACATTTTAACTTTTTACCCATCTCATTTTCAACCAAGCTTCTCCATTTTTTAAAAGTTTCAAATACATCAGATTTCTTCCTAAGGAAATAAATCCATACCTTCCTAGTTGCATCATCAATGAATGTAACATAATACAAAGAGCCACCGAGAGAAGATACCTGAGTTGGTCCCCATACATCCGTATGCACAAGCTCCAATTTCTCATCTTTCTTTTGCTTCCCATCCTCAAGAAAACTTACTCTCTTTTGTTTTCCATATACACAAATTTCACAAAAATACATATTAACACATTTTAGAACTGGTAAAACATTATTTGAATGAATTAATTTCATACCTTTTGCACTCATATGCCCAAGTCTATTATGCCATAGTGCTGATTCAGAGTCCACAGCAACTGTATGATCTTCTACCTACTGAATTGCAGTAATTGTTCCTGAACATTGACCTTTTTCTGTAACAATTAAAGTAGAAGGAACAATATGACCTATACAAAGATATAAGGTGTACCTACTTTCACACCTTTTTCTACCACTAAGGCACCCTTGTAACCTTCCAATTTTTATCACTAAATGTAACAAATAAAACCTCTACCATCTAGTTGCCCCGCTTGAAATTCAAATTTTTGCTTAACTTTGGAACATGCCTTACCTCATGTAGTAGCCACGATTCTCATTCTACAACTTAATCCTTGCCTTTTCCAACAATCATTGTATCTATTATCTCCCAAATAAACCAGTTTCAAAACCCTTGGACATAATCAAGAAAATAACTTCATGGGGTAGTATGAATGAAGCCCTAAATCTAACACCCAAGAATCATCAACATTACTTTGTGGGAAAGAACGCCATCTCATCGATTTACGCATTTACCATATTTCTTTACTTCCTTCATTTTTTAGTTCTCTTTACTTTTCAAGACCAACAATCTTTCTTTAAATGATCCATTTTACCATAGCATTTGTCAATCCTCTTGTCTCTAGATCAGAATTTTCATCTTGATTTTCTCGTGATTTGCCACTTTGAATTATTTCTCTCCTTTTTCACCCATGTTTTATGCATTCAAATTATCTCATGGATAAGTCTGATTCGAGTTTCAATAATTCTCTACCAAATAACACCAACAACATCATCAATTTTTAATGTATTCGAACCAGAAACAAAATTGCTAACCATTACCAAGCTATTCCAACTTTCAGGAAAATAACACATAATCAAAAGAGCCCTAACTTCTTCATCAAATTTTACTTTTACAAAAGTGAATTGACTGGTGACCGTATTAAACTCATTTAAATGATCAATAATCGACCCACCTTTCTACCATTTTCATATGTTAATTTACAAGTACACTATTCAAGTGTAAGGCTTTATGGTAACTTTTCCAAAGTTTCCATCAACTCTTGAGTTGTCTTTGTTTTTGTAATATTGAATGCCATCGATTGTGCCAGGCATATTCGAATACTGCCAAGAGCCTTTCTATCCAAAATCTCTAATCCTCATTAGACATTGTTGCGGGTTTCTTGGTTTTCCCTTCCAATGGCTGCCATAAATTCTTCTAATAGAGATAGTCCTCCATCTACATCTTCCATAACTGATAGTTCTGCCCATTAAACTTCTCAACCTTCTTACCCTCGTCTGCCATTACTCCCACTCAACCGTGAGACTCCCACTCAACCGTGAGACCTTCCTACAGATGATAATTGAAACACAACCCGCTCTGATACCACTTGTTAGGGTTAGAAATGGTAGATATCTAACAATTAAATGCATATCTAATTAATAAATAGAGAAACTAAAACACACAGAATAAATCATAACACAAAGAATTTAACGTGGTTCACCCAATCTGGGCTACATCCACCAAACTGTAGCCACCCAATACTTTTATTATCCAGTGCAAAAACCTATTACAATCTTGTGAATAATCGCATTTTTCATCATACTGTAACACCCATACGAACCCCTTTTCACAAAGCTTAGAAGCTTCCAGGTTTTGGGTTCTACAAAATCGAATTTTTCCTTTTTCGTTGATTTTTCCCTTTTTCGGTGATGACATGAAAAAGTAGGAGGAAATTTTTTCTTGGGGGCTACCACCCCCGAACCCCCGCCCAAGGCCCAGCCCGACCCTGGACCCCGGCAAGGATACATGTCGAGATGTACAGTATACCATGGGCTATATAGTATAGCATGATTAGTCGCCACATACAAACATTTTATACCCCACCAATAGATGTACTACAGAAATAAGTAGCTATAGGGCTGGTGTATCCAGTCTCAAAATTTTGACCCTGCAATTTTATTAAAATCATTAAACTAAATTAGTTAATCTTGCATTTCAAAATCAAAATTTAATAAATTAAATTCAATGAACATGCTAACTTTTACCTGACTATCAATGCCATACGCCTCATGCAAAATGTCAGTTGCCCTCTCCATCTCCATAGTTGCACACAGATCCTGCGTAGCAGCCTCCTAAGTGTCAATGGGGTCATATGAACAAGTCACCCCACAAGATTGACATGCATGGGTTCAAAGGGCACCACTCGAAGACTCCCCTGGATAGCGTTGTAGAATAGGGCTAGTATGATGGATGAAACTCTAGGTCAAAGTGTTGATCACCTACAATAACTCTACATCGGCACTCTCCTTCGCGATGAAAGGCATAACAACGTGCTCACAAGGCAGCCTAGTGAGAGCTCATCTCCCTTGTCACATAGGATCTAGCTGTGCACCGAGTCTATCCTGAGCCAACCCCCCACCTCTCCCCTGGAAGTCCCTCATATCAAAATAATTTGGGATTTTGTTCAATATGAACTCACTGTATAGTTTCCTAAGAGAATACTGTGGGACTTCACAATTGTTGCATGGTGGGTAATCAAAGACCATGTACCACCTATCATAAAAATAGTTCCTAATTTGTTGGTGGTGGCACCAATGAATAGGAAACCTCTTTGCATTGAGGGTAAGATTTTGATTTGTGCATGGGTTAGTGAATAATGAGCACAAATCACCTTTTGTAATTTTTAAATCCTTTACATCTTTATATGATAGTTTATCTGCATAATAAGCCCTAGCCACCGGCCTCCTATCTTGCCATCTAGTTATTTGTTTGCTAATTGAATCTATATTTTTTAACATATCTTTCAATGAACTTGCTAGGGTCATTATTTCTATGGTTGAACCATTTGGATCACTCAACCTATTGATTAAATCCCCAATTTGTTTTTTGTTGTTCTCAATTTCACTCATTAAATTTTTTTGAGTGCCAGGAGGGTGTTGAGTGATTGGTGGAGGAGGTTGTTATTGAGGTTGATTTTGTTGTTGAGGATTTTATTCTTGAGGATTTGGTTGCTCTTCTTGTTGAGGATTTTGAGGGTTTCTAGGTTGATTTTCATCTCCTACAAATTCAAATATATATATATATATATCAAATACAATCTAAAACTAACAAATTCAACCAAAAACTAACAAATTTAAAACAAAAAGAAAACAATCCTTACTTCTCACACCTCCTCCTTGTCGTGGTGCCATCCTTGTGAAGAAATAGCAACCTTTGGTGAATATTTTTACACAATACCTCCTCCTAGAATGTGAACATGAAAAATGGGGGTTTTGGCCATAGGAACAACAAACAATATAGTCGAAATGAAGAATGAATGAGTTTCACTTTTTTTTCGATTTTAACATTTCATAACGTGAGCACATTATAATGCGCTCGCGTTATGGGCTTGTTGTGGCCGAGCCTCAAGCTCGGCACAACAAGCCATAATGCAAGCACATTATAATGCACTCACATTATGACTTTTCAAAAAAAAAAAATTGAAAGTGGCCACAAATTGGCTACCCATCTCCATGCACCCGCCCTTACTAACTCTCACAATTTCACACTCACACATATCAATTCAAGGACAAGAATAAACAATTTACTCTATTACCGGATACCCTTAATTCCATCATGTTGCAACTTATGGGTAAGAACTTAATTACCTTACCTCCTGTTAGAGCTCTCGATCCTAATAATCCTTTACCTTGAAACTATAATCCAAATTCCTTTTACCATTATCACCAACAAAATGGACATGATAAAAAATGATGTATACATCTTAAAAACATTGTGCAAGACCTCATTGATTCTAATCACATCCACATTGGTGGTGTTAATGATTAAGGAACTAACTCTATTACTCCACCTAACCAAAATTTATAAATATTTACCAATCTAATGCTAAATCATAACATCTCATTTGTTAAAGCTAGTGACACCAAGAATGATGTGATGAATGTTGATAGCATAAAGAATACAAGTGGTGATAATATGAGTGTAATGAATACGTGATATTATGTTCAGATACATTAACCTCATAAGGTCCACACCAAATGTCTCTTGAAATTGCTTTCTCACAAAATGACATAATTAAACATGCACTCGATGGTCCTCTTTACATAGATTGAAGAATCAATGGCAAGCCTACTAATATGATATTAATTGATCCCATATGTATAGAGAATGTGATCATTAAGGAATATATTTTTGCATGAGCTTTATTAGGAATCATATGAAAAATTAAAAGCATGGATCAAAACACATAATGGTTTTGCTTTCCCTATGATAGGTTTGATCACTCTCCCCTTAAAATTTGGGACAAAGCAATTAAATATCTCATTCTCCATCATCCCATCATTTGACCAATTCTATGTGAAGTTAGGTTATCCATGGGTATGCTCCATGGATGCCATCCCCCCGGTAGTGCATAAATGCTTAAAATTTCCATTTGGTAACAAAATTTTCACTATGCATCATAGTAGTTTTAATCTTGTGTCTTGCCGTGGAAATTTCTTATTGGATTTCCTTTGGCCTGAACCTATGGAACCTATTAATCCTTATGAGGAATTATTTTTTAAATGTTATCAAATTTTCAAGGAAAATCACATAGCATAATTATCTCTTACCAATATCCCTCAACCCATTCTTGAGTCTCCTATCATTGATAAAATCATGATTGAACCAAAAGCCCTTCTAAGTAACCAAGACAAATCCATGACAAATGCTTCACCTATTTTCTATAAGAGACCAAGAGATAACTATACAATTCCTATTGTACCTCCTTAGATCAAACAAGTTTATAAACCTAAAGACAATGTGGTTGACCAACTTCCATGGTTGTTTATGTTCCTCCCTTGTAGGAACAAAAGAAACCTATGATTGATAAACTTGCTCCTACACATTCACAACTTGAAAACCGTGCAAAAAGAAAATTAAATTATAAAGGGAATAGGCATATACATTGTGCTATTGCTCATAAGTTAAAAGAAGAGGACAAGTTACAAACAAACCAAGATCAAAATTTAACTCAAACAAAGCATGGAGATTTGCCACCTTCACCACAATAGCAAACACATAAAAACTCTATGGACATTATCATTAGGGATCCTGTTGTGATTAATTTGGATGATGATGATGGGAATGCTAAGATTGATGAGGAAGTGCATAAGGAGTTGAATTTATTATTTTCCTCTTCTATGAGCTTAGATGATAACAACTGTGATGATCCTCCTAACAAGAGTGCATCACCTTGTGTTGAACCTGGTGATTGTCCTAGTATGACACTCAATGTTGACCCTTTTGCTATTCATCTGCCTTCTATATATGATGAATAAAATTGAGATGTGGATGAATTTCTTCAGTTCAAATTGCATGGGTATGTGCAGGATCATCATGGAAAAAACAGGCCCTTAAGTGGCAAAAAAATCAGAAAAATCAGAGTTAGGAAACTGGACATAAAAATTTGAATAAGTTATCTATATTATTTAAAAAATATGTAAGAATAGAATTTGTAACAAATTGAATTTAGTTTCTAAACTACTAGGTTTGTTTTTTTTTTAAATCTATTTTGAAAATTTAAAATTTCAATGTAGTGGTACTTAAATTCGGAAAAAATAAGAAGTAGGTGTTTGTCTGACCACCCTAACCACAATAAAATGATAATATTTTTTATAATATTTTATATATAAGTAGAGGATTCATGCCCCAATTTGATGGATATTTTTTTGTAATTTTTTTCCAAGTAAATAATTAATTATAAATTTTTTATTACAATTTTTTAAAAATATAAAAACTCGTATGTCTAACCACCTTAACTTGGTCAAAACTTTATGAAATTCAATTTTTCTTTTTTTAATCTTATATTATGCAAAGCATAGAATGTGATGCATGTTTTGGATTCAAAAAATGTGATACCGTTTGAAAGATACAGATGTTTTTCAATCAGCCTATCAATTAGGACTTTAGTCGTAATTTGAATAGAAAATGAATAATAATTACTTATTAAATTCAAAGTAAAGCATAATTTATATTGGTGGAAATCTGAGAATCTCCTTTAAAAATCCTTTTCGTTTCATCAAATTTGGGTAAAAAAAAGTCATTAGCCACAGACCCTACAAATACCCATTATATTGCCACTTTTTGGCCTACTGTGATCCTACACATACGTGCATCTTTCATACTAGCTTTATGTCTTCTTTCTATGTTCTTTGTGTGATTGCATGTGCGTAATGTGATCCCCTGTACTTTGTTGCTTGGCATTTCATTATATTTGTGAGCTGAATTTAGATGACCCTTCTCACTCCATTGGTGAAAGGATACAAAGGAAGCGAATCTATTGTGACATTCTTCTATTTGTTGTAAACATTATCTTAAATTCATTGTTCCTATGTTTCATTTTTGGGATGACACAAAGAGTTGAAACATTTAGGTCTCTTCCACGTTGACCCAAAGGTTTTCCTTAATTTTCTTTCTTTGTGTGTCATTCTTCCTTCATGCTCGTTATTCCATGAGTTATTTGGGGAATGATGATGATTTTAAGCTTGATTATATCACTATAGAAAAGACATACACTAACCCCAAATCCATGGATCCCTTATGTGTTATCTTAGGATTGCATATGGGGGGAAATCTCTTTTTCATGATGCAACATCATTTGGAAACATATCATTGGCTTAGGCCTTTCCAAATAAGCTCTCATGTTTCTTTCATCTATTAGCTTTTATCATATTATACTTTCAAGTAATTGCTCACAACATGGTGTTTAGTAATTCTTTAAAGTGGGGGACATTCTGCCTCCCACTTGTTGCTTGCTTGATATCGTAACCTCTTGTTCAAAATGTGGTACAGATTCTTATTTCACATGATGTGTCTTCTTGGTGATTCTTATTTCACATGATGTGTCTTTGGATTGATTTCCTTCAATATTGTGACCTTTCATGGCATATGGCATTCCTCTTAGTGGTAATGCTATGGCTTGCATTCCCTAAGGTGTGAAACTTTTATCTCTCGACTAGTCCTCTCTTGATGGTGAAATCAAGCATGGTGTTCTCAAAATTTATACCTTTCATGTTCTATGAAAAACCCCTTTGATTATCCTATTATGTTAAACCAAAAATTTTGGCCACTAAGCATAACATAACTTGCTTGATGGTGCCTTTGTTTCATGAGTGTCTAGCATAACACACCTTGATAGCCTTATTTTCTTTGTATGTGGCACCTTATCAAAGTTATCAAGGAGTATAACTTTTGGTGTGGTTGACATATGGGAGCCTATAGGCCTGGCATGACTTTCCCATCACTACTTGTTTTATGGGTACAAACCTAATGTATATCAAATTGTTCTAGATCTTGTATGTTTCTAACTTGTTTGGGCTCATTGAGTCTATCTTGGATTGCAATTGTGAGTATGCTTTCATGGCCACCTAGCATAACACAACTTTCTTGCCTATGGAGCCATGTATTTTTGTACAAACAAACTTGGCTTGATCCATATCATTTAGAAAAATAGTTGAAGCTTAATCCATTTTTGTTTTTTGTTTTTGCATTAATTTTTCAAAATTTTATGATGTTGTATCTTGTGCCACTATTGCATTTTTACGTCTCTTTGTGCCTTTGTTGTTTTTCCATGTGAGATATTTAATTTTGGGGGCTTGATCATCCTCCTTGCCCTTTTTTTATCTCACCTTTCCTATAATTGTACAAGTAGACCTCTCTTGACTTATTTGTCTACTTTAGTGTGAGTTTGAGTGTAGGGATCATACTCTCACTAAAGTGGGGGGTAAATGTAGTGTAGAGAAATGCAATTATTTATATTTTCACACCATGTTTCGGTCCCTTGATTAAAGTGGACTTAATTGAGATTCTATTTTCCTAAATTATGCATTTTTAAGCCTTATTATTCCTGTTTTCTGGAAAGGAATCCAAAATTATACAAATGCTAACATCATTTTAAACACCTTGAAAATTGTGTGTCCTGTATTTAGTTCTACAACAAAAATCTAGATCATATCATCATGTCAAAGTTATGTGTGCTCATGTTAAGTTTTGGAGCTAACATTGTGATGTAGGTTTCAGGTATTCAAGCTATCCTTCAAGACAAATCATGCAAGATCCAATCCTTAGAGAGATGTGTTAGACTTCAGTCCTCTAAGGGTAGCCGTTGAGGGTTTGGCGAGTTGGTACATAGACTTGTTTATTCATCATTCCTTGTCATTTATCATTATCTTTCATTATCAAGGTTTAATTACCAAAATAGGGTTTGACCAAGGAAAACCCCAATTCACCAAAATCAAACAATTTTTCCCTCTCTTTTAGTTTGCATATTTGCAGGTGAAGAAGGATTGAAGATTGATCAAAAGTACAATTTTACAAAGTTGTCAAAGTTGTCATTAAAATTGTCAAGCCATGAAAACTCACCTGCAAAATTTATTTTTGGCCTTCTGATAATGGAATCCAAAGGAATCGAGAGTGTAGATCTGGGATCAAAGGATTGTGAAAACAAATTTTGAAACACTACTCAGAGACCCATTCTCCCTAGAGAGAATTTGTCCTAGTAGGATACTCTACAACCCTTTTTGTTGACTGGCACACATCATCTTACCCTTCTTAGACCTTCCTAAAAGTTGTAGTTTATGTCTATGCTATAATTTAAATCTACATTTCGAGTTTCACATTGTATAATTGAGTTTATTTAGTATTTTATTTTTATCTCCCCAAACTACATTTTAGTCATATTTGTCATTTTCTATCATAAGAGAAATGGTAGATCTTCCTAATAGGGTTCACTCACCTAGAGGTTGAAATTCATTCCTACCTTTGGGATATCTCTTTCCCTAATGACATTAAAAAATTAGGTGTGTTAGGTCATCATTTCATTTTGGTGAACCCTATTTCCCACCCCATGTATCCTTTGTTTCAGTAATGAGAGTGTTTAGTGTTTCCTAGTTTTCAAAGATTTGTCAAAGTGATAGCTAAGTATATATGAGGTTACTCATGATGCATTTAAGAATGAGTATGGGACAACCCTTTCATAGGAAGAATGAGTGCCTTCTCTAGAAAATTAAGAAAATAGTACCTCCTCTAGAAAATGAAGAAACTACAACTAAGTCAGCCAAAGAGAAGGATGTTAATGCAAATGTGTAGGGTGGAAAATGGGATTGGAGATATTTCTCTTTAGACAATCTCAAATTCTTTTTGCAATAATTTTTTTCACTTGGATTTTGGCACAAGGTAGAATTTAATTTTCAATTTTATAATATAATTCTAGTAACACTTATCTTAAGTGTATTGAGATGAAAATGTAATCCTACACTCCATAAACTTTTTATTCACTACAAAACTTATGAGACTAATTTTATTGGTTGGGCTTATTCAAATCAAAGGATTGGATTCATATATTAATGTTATTCCAAATTTATTGGAATACTTTATTATATCTAGATAACATCTTGAGACAATAATTTATCATCTTCATTTTTTAAAGACTCAAATACAAAATTCTCATACACTAGACCTCAAGGCCTAAATTTGATGGTGTAGATATATAAAAATGGCTTAACATATATCCCACATCCTAAACTATATTTTTCCATTATCATTATTGCATTTTGTTTCATTAGCATCATTGATCCCCTTTTTAACATCATCTGGATCGTTAACCTTATTTTCTTCTATTAATTAATTAGTCTCAAATTATTTAATTAATTCACTATGTCATCACCTAATTTAACCTTATTCCTCTTGATTAATTAAATAAATGAAAATTATTTAATTTTGTTACTAACATTACTTATTCATTTGTGGACAATGATTTTGGATTGCCCACAATGCTTTGCCTCCTTATAGGGATTTTCACCTAAAAGGAGAAAGGGATGGGGTCCACAATGCAATTTTCTATACTCAAATTTAATGTAAATGAGATGTATTATGTCTAATTATGATTTAATAATGCACTGATATCAAAAGAAAATGATTTAATGATGCAAAACCTAAGAAATGCAACTTGTTTGAAAACACAATGTGATATGTAGAAATGCCTAAAAATGCAAGTAAATGATGAAATAACTGAACAGAGTCAGAGAGGTGCACATGGAATCTGAAACATGATGCTGGGAGATTCTAGAATCTTGAAAATTTGACTAAAAATGTTGACTAGGATACTTACACCAGGTTGGGTGACTTAGTCCCAGTTTTGGGAAAACTTTTCATAATAGGAATATGCCAAATGGGTGTCCAAAAATGAAAAAATCACTTTTTAGGCTCGGAAGTGAGACTAATCCGCCGATAGTGGTGACTTAGTCCACCTGTAGATTTTGAGAATTTTGGGACAGAATCTTGTAGCCTCAGGTCTGTACTTGCTTTGCTGACATGTGTTTGCACTTAATTCTGTAGAAAATAGGGAACAAAGTGTCTACAAGCTTGAATTAGGGTTATGTAGACTTTACTAACTTTAATGATTGCTTAACCACTTTTCAACACCAATTTCTTTGACAAATATGCCCACAAAATCTGTAAGCACACATGCAAGGAGAGAAAAATGGTGAAGGGTTAGAGTATAGGGGTTTTCCTTGGTCAAACCCCACTTTGGTAATCAAACCCTATGAAATGAAATGAAATGGAAAGAGAATGATAAATAAACAACATGCAATGTCATAAACTTACCACACCCTTGATGTAGAAATCTAAAGATATGTAATAAAGTGCTCTAATGGATGACTTGATTGTGCTTGATTGCTTGAGAGATTGAATGCTTAATGACTTATGAAAGTGAAAGAGATAGGAGAATGTAAAATGGGGAGAAAAACTCTTATTTATACATGATTTTACTAAAATTTCCTGAAAATAACACATCACAGGTCAACCTCAAGGGTTAGAGGACAAAATCCTACCAAAAAAATAAAATTATTTTGAGTTTTGTGTCAAAAAGGACTAAGTCACCCCTATTGGTGACTTAGTCCCTCTTAAGAAAATTAAGTGGGTGTCGGGAATTAAGGGGCATTAAAAATTTTCCAACATGAATATCCTAAAAAACACACTTAAAAATGCCCAAAAAGTGTATTAAAGGGTCATTTAAGCATGAGAAAGGGTTGAATTAGTGATGACAAGTCTAGAAAAGCATGAAACTGGGTATAACACTTTACAACACTTTGAAATAAGAATTGGTAAGTGATAAAAATGGGTTATTTAGGTGAATTATCATGAAAGGGTCTTAGAAAAGTGTGAAAGTGAGTTACATTACTTCACAACACCTTTACAAGACATCCTAGAAGTCTTAATGATTCACAAGGGTCCAAGACCTAACGTGAATGTGTTGACCACATTACAACATTAAATCTAGACAAAAATCAAGCCAAAGTCCACTAGGAGGGCCTTAACATGAAAAAGTAGAAGGGTTACTTTTTCCTTGTCCACATCATCTAAATTAAGTAAATTGTTATCATTAATAATTTAATTAAGCTACTTTCCCTTCTCCAAATTTGAATAAATAAATCAATTATTCAATTTCCCTAAAAGTCACTCAACATGGTCAAATAAATAAATATACCTTTTATTTATTAAACTCAAATACAATTTGCACATTCTTCTCAAACATTAATTAATTGTTAAATTAATCAATACATCCTCACATATCTTGATTGAATAAATCATGACCACTGATTTCTCAATTTATTTCTCAATCACACTAATTTCTCTAATCCCACTAAACACACAAACTAACTTCTTCAATCCCACTAATCATTCAATATAATCCCATTGATTATCTAATTAATTCCCTTAATTCGATCAATCACATGGGTTAACTGATCAATCTATTTCCTCTCAACAGTTCTCAATCGTTGATCATGATCTTTCATTGTTGAATCCCAATCGTTCATCTAAATTTTAAAAATATATAAAACAACCTTTGTCCTTCTCATAAAGAATCGAATAATCCAAAGAATTTGTGGAGCTCAGGTCATGTCAAATTGACTAATGAAGCACATTGAGAAAACACTTGCATTCTAGATCACCATTACTACTACCTTTGAAGCTTTTGCAAACATTGAGGCTTTATATTGATCAAACAATCCAACATCCGTTATCAATACAAATACACTCTGACATGGGATGGTAAAAGTGGTCTTTGAATTTTTTATGTTATCATTTATGCTAACATTGGTTGTTGAATTCATTGCTTTACAATCACATTTCACAAGTAGGTTGGGATTTATCTTGTTTCTATTTCAATTGATTATTTTCATTGTTGTAATTCCATTGATCCATTTCCCCCTTACACAATGGCCATATGGCTATGTTTAGGAATTTTTGTCATACATGATCAAAATTTTAGGATATATTTTGGATTGAAGACTCAATAAAAAATACTCATACATTAGACCTTAAGGCTTAAATTTTACGCTCATATGGCTATATTTGATCATTTTTATCATATAATCAAAATTCTAGGAGAGATTTTGGATTGACTATCATAATATATAATCCTATAAAAAAGTATACACACATGTGATATTTTTTTTAAATAAGATATATCTTTACATTTGAAAGGAAATTTAACTTGTATGATTGAAATTGCATGGTAAAATAATAAAATGATACATGTATGGAATATAAGTTCTAGGATTTTTAAATAAGATGTATCTTTACATTTGAAATTTAAATGTAACTTGCAAGTTTGAAAGTGCACTTGATAAAAGGAGAAAATGGTAAATCTATGATATGAGTTTTAATTCCTAGATTAAATAGGTTATTCTCAATTATTAATTGTATTACTTGTACATATACTAAATTATTTATCACATCTTTGTTTTATTCTCTTTGTTCAAAATGTTGGATAATTTAAACATTATTCTACTCTTTAAGCTTTGTACCATCATTATACTCCTACCTTAAGTTTTTTTCTACTAATTAGTGTATTTATGTTGATTTTATTTAGTGGTTACACTTCCTTGGAAAGTTTGAAATTGATACTATTCATATTATTTCTTTATCAATCTTCTTGTATTTTTTATTGTTATTGAATCTTTATTCTAATTGTAGTTGGTAAATACTAAAGGAGTGAATTACATGTGAGCAACTTGATCTTGATATATAAAACTAATTTGTAATGCACTCTAATTATTTAAAAAATGTATTTTCCTAGAATATGTTTTCTTTCACATGTTGGATATCTAAGAAGTGAAGGTGGTGTTTAAAGGCATTGTTAAGGACCTTGTTGACTAGACAGGTGAACAAATTATCCTAGGTCAAAATCCTTGGTAGATTTAATTAACAACAATGTGAAAGACATTGTCAAGGAGCTTGTTGACTAGATAGGTGAACAAATTATCCTAGTTCAAACTCCTTGATAGATTTAATTAACAATAGTGTGAACTTATATTGAAGGTAACATTCACAAATATAAGAGTGGCCTATATGATGATGATGATTAAATTCTTTAATCACCCTTTAGAATTGAAATCTACTTTTGTGATTTCCTTATTAGCTAACAAACATAGCAACATATTATGTGCATTTGGTATGCATTTAATCTCTTCAATTATTATATGGTTTAGCATCCAACTAGAAAAAATATGTGACTTCCAATTTGTTCTATTTTAGACTTATTATATTCACATAGTAGAGGGATGGTTTCAACTAATTGTGATGGATATGAAAATTTAGAGGGGTGTGATATAACCCTTGATCTATTGAATTTATCTTCAATCAATTTTTATAGTTAAATTGATGAAACTCTAGCTACCATGACATTGATAACTAACACCTATACATTTTGTATAACATTTCATGTCACTAAAAACTTGACAATATATAAATTACCTATGTATAACAAAAAATTACTAATATCATAAAACTATCAACATACCTATTAAATATATAAATCTAATTACTAATAATTAACCTAATTAAATTTTCACATCTAATTAGTTGATAGGCTATATGTAGTGTGACCTTTCTTTTGGAAACAAGTCTCGCATTGGGAAACAATTTCCTTTTAACTAGGAAACATTTTTTGATTGTTGCTAAATGATTCTCGATCCCTTGTAAACAATTTTCAATGACCTATAAATAAATACATCAAAAATCTAGTGGCCAGCTAGTATGTACAATTAATATATCAAAGTAAGGTTGTAATTAATGTAGCTATTATTAAGGAATTGAATTATAAACCTTCCCCATCTACCACCTAAAATAAAATCAATTTGAACATGTATCAAATCAAATAGTGCTTAATTTTTTTTTCTATAAATGAGATTGTATTCCCTATAAAATCTTAAACCATTTCTCAATGGCATTACTCCCATTCGAAATCCATTATAGAGTTGGTTTTCTTCTTCTTTCCTCCAACCACATCATTGCTTGCCATGATTCAAACTCGTATGAATTGGGTATAGCTCTATTTGAACTAGTTTTGATTCATTTCATTTTTAATTTTTTTTGTAAAGGTAGGGTTTTGTAAATTCTTCCTACAAAATATAGTATTTTTTTCTAATCAATATTGTTGATAGCACTAAACAATTTGTGTAGAAGCTTGAGGTAAGTCACTTGCCATGGTTAATGCGAGTTCTATTTTTAGGAATTTATATGTGACTAGTTCATTTTTTCTATTTTATTTATTGTCAAAAGTCTGAATTGAACTCTCTATATTTACATCAATGTCCTAAAATATATGATCTAAAAGTGATCCACCTTCCCAATCTCCTAGAACATTTGATAACTAAAAAAGTCTAAAAAGTTCAGGATGGCATCCCCAATCAACTTCAGGGAGAACCAATGTGCAACTTGTTGATCCATGTGATGATTATTCTATTAATAGTACACTATGTTCTTCATTCTTAGTATTTATTTTTGTGTCCAATGAAGATACGCTATTTTTTTGTTGAAAAAGGTTATAATATGTATCAAAGATATACCCTTTGTTGCAAGGTAGTTATTGATTCTATAGAGATAGAAGTCATAGATAGATGGGTTGTTGCCTAACTAACAAAGTAGAATAATCTTCAAAACCATCATCAACAATCACCTAGTCTGTTTGATCCAAGCCTAAGCAATGATGAGATAAATGTTACCTGCAACTTAAGAATGAACAAAAAACCATATTTATATTAGGCACAATCTTTTCATGGGTATGATCACAATAGGAGAGCAGGGGTTGAAGGTCAAATAGGAAACAAAAACCTTTTCAAGAGTGTATGTGGACAAATAAGAAAGGAACGTGAAGTGAAAGATTCTAATGATGATTATGAAATACCAATGAAGATGAGTACCAAACAAAATTCTACATGTAATGGAAGTAAAATACTACTATATAATAATACACAGATTATATGCTCAAAACTAGAGGGGAGGTAAATTCAACTTACTTTAAGAAAAATAAGGAATTTTAGAGTTTAGTGGTTATATGGATTGTTCAAAAGGTACAAATGTAAGAAATAGTAAGGAAGATACATTCAAAGAGATATATTGACTTGGTGTTGAGTGTCCTAAGGAGATCAGAGGGGAGAGCCATGGGTGTGCACAAGGGTTTGCTCAAAGGGTCAGCCTCCCAAGCTTAACACATTCTTGAGCATATAATCATCGACATCTTTGATCACCATACTCTAGGAAAAATATTAAGAATGAGTGACATCAAAATCTATGAAATTTTTATTTTTTAGTAACGGATTAGTATGTGGGGTGCAAATAATTGACTTGGTTTGATATTCTTTCTATTTTGTCAAAATACCTTTTAATATTCAAACACATCTTAGTTTTGTTTTTTTTCAAATGCAAATAACTCAAACAAATGATTTCAAAAAAAAATATTGAACACAAAAAAATTATACTATGTCTAAATAAACTTTCAAATATACACACTTTTTAATTTTCATTTGTAATGACAAGAAACAATAAACATAAATATATTTGAACTTAAAAATCATTTTCATTTACAAAATAGTTTATATTTTGAACTCAAAATTATCATTAATACATACTTATAATATTGTATCAAATTTTGTTTGATAAAAGTACTTTTAACTTAAACTATAAACTTCATATCAAACTAGTAGGAATTTTATATATAGATTAACCATTGTACCTCCTTTAGCAGTTAGTGCTAATAATTAGAAAGACTATTCTTTTCCATATCTATCCGATAGTGGACGTTATCCCGCACTTGCAGCGATAATATGCCAGCGAGAGTTATTGAAAAAGCAATGTCTTCTCCTCACGTGCTTTTTTAGCTTTGCAAATTGCTCCTCGTGATTCGCGCTTCACATTTTTATGGTGCCAAATGACAGCCATTGCTTTACAGCTGTTTCTTATTCCTTTAAATACCATTCTTACACCCCATCAAACCATCTTTGGATTCTATCAAAAATTGAGGAACTACTTGCAGCGAATTCCATTTCTTTTGCTGTTCACAATGGATTTCTTGGGAATTGGAAATGATAAGAATGGCAGCCCTCAATTGGCTTCTGCCATGGATTGCCACCAGCAAATTCTGCACAGGCGATGTAAGTTATCTTGTTCAATGTACCAATTTTTTCAAACACAATTTATAAAGAATTCCTTCATTAATCCTGATGTTGTTTGGGCTTTAATGTATACAGCAACTCAGTCATGCCTGGGAAAGATACGACCTCATATGCTGCAACAACTGCTCTCACACGGATGTTTGAGCGATTCAGATATTTTCCATAGAGAAGCCCATATTGGGGTATCCGAAGGAGTTAAGACCAAGGATCTGTTTCCGCAGCAGTCCCTAGGGTTTCAATCCAACGGCAAACTGGACGACAGCCAATCGGCTTTGTTGGATACTCAAATTGAAATTTCTGAAGCTGCTACAGCCAATCCATCGTCTGCCCAACTAACGAATGTCTACAATGGAGCAGTGAAAGTGTATGATGACGCTTCTTCTGGAAAAGTAAGTCATTTTCTCAAGCTTAAGACATTATGGAGTTTGATTTTGGTATGAGGATTGAGCTCATAGTTTGATTCATCAACAGGCAGAGGCTATCATGATGCAGGTCGCCGCCGCTAATGGAGATGCCCTGCCTTCCACCACTGCTTCAAACATTTCAAATTGTCTAAGTGTTTTAAATTCAGAAGAATCCGCAGACGGGAGAAAGCAAAGCCGGGCTGTTGAAGCATCAAATGCCAGTAAGTTTTCCACTCAAATTTGTTACAATTTAGAATGTAAATAATTATACAGTGCATTAACGACTGACTGACTGTCATGCAGAACTTCCAATAGCGAAGAAGTTATCCCTTCAGCGATTTCTGCAGAAACGGAAGGACGGGTATGCTGAGCTTTCTTGCTTGATTTTTTAAGTAGATTTAGAAAACAGAGCATTTCAATGCTGAATTTGACGAATTTGTGCGGTACGTGTGCAGACCATGCAAACTTATTCCCTACGCGACGTCATGAAAGGGAGAGAGCAGAGAGCAGAATCGTTAACCTAACTTGTAAATGAGAAAGCGGACAATTCTCGATGCGGGAGAAAATGTTCAGATTTGAAAAGATTGCATGTTCAATTCACCGAGATACATTCCACCCGATTCTTAAGCTGATCCGGTCAAACTTTATTTTATAATTCTCGTGCACTAAATAATGCGATATGATCAATGTATGTTTTTTCGGAGGATTTATGGAGTATATATTTATGTTTTTTCGGAGGATTTATGGAGTATATATTTGTGGATGATAATATTTATTGGTGTATTTTTTTATTGAACAATGAATATGAGTTATTAATAGGTGGTTGAAAGAAAAACATAAAATAATCTATTAAAAAATATATGAAGTTATAAGAAGGTCGAAAGAAACAATCATTTCATTAATTCAATCATTCTTTGACTTTGATCAAATTTATTACAATTTTGAAATTGCATCACTTGTTCTTTGATTTGTTGGCATTGATTTATAGCTTTGACATTAATTTTTGATAAGACTTGTACCCACGAGAAAGGAAAGGAAATCTAAAGAAAGATGTCAAAGTAAAGTTTGAGAATTACAGTTGCTTGATAGCGATTGTTAGAGAACATAGCAGTACACCTAGTTTTCCAAATATGTCTTAAAATGACTTGTCTAACAGAATCAGTAATAACATTACTATGCAAACCAAAACCCACAATAACTTGTTTTCAATTTAGCTCATGATAAAATATAGCAAGAAAGTTTCTAAAGACAATAGTCCATTGTTTCTTGCCAAAGGAGCAGTCCCAAAATATATGTTTAATGTTTTCCACACATGGGAAAAGAGGGCATCTCATTGGCCGATCCATGATATAATTGCTACATTTGGATTGATAGATTTAATGGAAAACCCAATAAAAAAAATCTATTAAAGTTAAAAAAAAATTATTAATATTTTCTAGTTATTTTATTGATAAAAGGAGTACAATATTCACAAAAGAAAGGGGGGTGAATGGAGGAACACCCACAAAGGCTAATTAGGCCATGTCCAAAACAAAGACAAAAGAAAAGAAAAGAAAAGAAAAAAAAGCGCCAAGCCCAACAAAGTCTAAGTAGCTAAAACAAAACCAGATGGAGGACAATCTTTATCATCTAGAATGTGCAAATATTTCCAAAAGTAGCATCATCAATCAACTCATAGTTAGTAAGAATGTATTTTTCTTCTTCAAAAGGGTTCTCTAGAGGTTGATGTGAACAATTCAAAGAGAGTTGACTTTAAGTGAGAAAACTTGTATGAGTTAGGTCAACCAAGAGCACCTCTTCACTCATGACAAGAGAAAGAGGGTGTCTGCGAGGGTCAATCCAACCCTCCACAAGCAACAATATTCTTTGAATTCAAAGGCTAAGAACCATGGTGACCACAAGAACAAGATCCACTATCATGCCTCACAAGCTAGCTATGCCCACATCAACACCCTCCATGAGGAGAGGGGTGATCAAGAAAAGTTATAGCAATAGTGTAGGGGAAATTCTTCCAATGGTCCAAAAACTCCTGAAGACGAGCAAAATTAAGTGCAACTTAACAAGCTTACACATGAATCTGCATATGCACATTAGAGAAAATCATGATTTTAGTATATAAAGAATAATTAGCATCAATAGAACTAATAGAAGAAAAGAGCACTATTTCTATCTTTCTAGATATTGAAGAAAATTTCTACTTTAAAAGAACATCAAATAGATGTATTTTTGCAAAAAATAAGGCCATACTCCAAGTAAAACCAAATGTTGATAAAAGGGGAGGGCCTGAACGACTTGAAAAATCATGGATCCAATTCCAAGCCTCTTAAAATTTGGGACAAAACTAGAAGAGATTCTTGAAGGACTCCATATGGCTACAAAATAGAAAATAGGGATTAGGGATACCCATATGAATTAAATGGCCACCCAATGGGAAGCTCGGATACAAAATACACCAAGCAAAGTGGACTAGTTTAGATGCCACAAATGCCAAATAAAAGCATTAGAATATATGTGGTGCCAATTCTCAATAGAGGACCGAAGCTACCATAAAAAAATTAGTTGATCTACCATAGGAAGATCGGGGGACAATAAAAAAATATCCTTTATGAGGCATGTACTTGCAAAAGGGTGTATCTAGGTAACATTTCCAACCAAGACTTGAGATACCTACACCTAATTTTATGAAGAATATGGGGAGGTATAATATCAATAACAAACTAAAAGGTTTCTTTGTCAAGTAGTTATATAGTTTAAACTTTAATTTGAATTCAAGATGAGAAAATGAAGTTCTTGATGGATCTATGGATAAAATTAAAGGTAGCACATGGGTCAAACCACAATAGTGGTTTAAAAATTTTATGAGGAAGGAAATTTCATTTTTTTCCTTTTCCCCAAACTCAATGGGTTCGGTCAAACCCAATGGTTCGACTAAACCTCATTATATGTTTGACCGAACCCAAAAACCCTAAATAAAATTAATCTTATTTAAAGGGGTTCAGTCGAACATGGGTTCGACCGAACCCCCTTAAATAAGACATAAAAAAAAACATTGTCATTTTCGACTGTCATTTTCGCCTTTTATCAGTTGCTTTCCCTGTGCTTGTGCATGCGGCAAACCGAGCCCGTGATCTGCAAACGGCGAGAAAACTGACTTCATCTCTTTGATGAACGCAAACTCAACTTCGTCTCTCCAAATTTCATCAACCCAACTTTCATATCAAGCACCGGGTATGTGAAATTAAAATTTTGTAGAGTTCAAAATGCATTTGTTTGTTAAATTTTGAAACCCTAAATGCGAAATTTTTCAAATTTGTTGAATTGAAACTACATTTTTTTGAATGTTTTTAAAGCGTTTTCAACATATACTATTTCTATGATACATTTAAACTCTGTCAAAAAATTAACATGCCTTGTCTATGCTTCCACATTTTGCATACATTTTTACCAGGGCACCTCCAATTTATTTGAGCATTATATCAAACAGTTCATGGTAATTTTTGATGGAGTATGATAGAAATAGTGTTTCCATTGTATGCACCCTATATCAAACAATTCATTAACAAATTTATTTGAGGCATTATATCAAACAGTTCATGGTAATTTTTGATGGAGTATGATAGAAATAGTGTTTCCATTGTATGCACCCTATATCAACAGTTCATTAACAAATTTATTTGAGGCATTATATCAAAAACACTATTGGAAATTTATTTGAGGCATTATATCAAACAATTCATTAACAAATTTATTTGAGAAATTATATCAAATAGTTCATGATATAAAGTTTCTAGGGTGCATACAATGGAAACTTGGATAAAATTCTTCATATTTTTCCTTTGAGTCTTATGAAATTACTCCAAAAATGGTTGGTGAACTAAATGTATGAATCGAAGAATAAATTTAGAGGAAAGAAACTAGATTGCTTGAATGAAATGTATAATAAAATAGTTCTATTAGGATTTAGAAGGAATGAAGGTATTATTAAATTTTCTAGTATTAGGAAAATATAAAAATATGTCCACTTTACTATATATATATATATAAAACTAATCTTCATATATCCATGTTAAAACTATTAAAAATTAAATTACATAAATCAATTTTAAATTTGTACAAAGAAATAAATGACTTTGACTAAGAGCGAATATTTAAAATATAGCTATCCTCTTTGCAAAATCCAATTTGATTTGAGATATTTATGGACAAAAAATATGGATCAACATGAGGTAAGTAAGAAAGAATAACTTAATTTATATCTTCCCTCATCAAATAATTTCACGTTTAAAGAGTTTCTTAAGGCATATCCAATTATGAAAAACTATTATATACTTGAACATATAACTATATTAAAGTATATCATGAATAAATTGAAAGGATAAAGAGTAAATTACTAAAAACACATACATAAATCATAGAAGTAAATTGATTAATAGAAGGAGATTCAATTGGTTGGATAATTTTTTCCAAGGAGTGGAAGAGGTTAAGAAGGAACCATCAAACAAATATAATATTTTAAATACTTTAAAAGAAAAATACATTTCTCCCTGCTCTAAATTGAATTGGTATTCCTTCTAAGATGATAATAATTGAAAAAGAAGAAAATAATCATTATGAAGATCAAGTACCATTGATAAGTTTTAAGAGATCAAATAAAATATTCAGTTCAACAAAAGAAGAAAGAGAAAATAGTTAATGCTAAAGAAACAACTACAACCAAGCTACTATGTTATAAATTCTCCTCTTATGTAGTCTTCATTTCCCCATAAATTGTGGCCTTCTTGTACAAATTAGCTATTGATCATCATAGTGAAACAAATTTAACATTTTGAAATGGTTAAACATTATTATTATTTTTATTTGTATAAGTATAATTATTATGGGTTCATCTCTCCTCTCCTACTCTTCCTAATAAGGTTCTATTTTACAAGCTCCTCATATAAATGTTAGGGTTCTAACTTCTAAAAATTGAATAGTGTCAACTTAATCTCATTAGACAATCCTCCCCTAGTATTAATGGGGCCAACTTTTTATCTATCAAACTCGGCTATGTTTACATTCAATAAGAATTTGATACCTTTATCCTGATACTTGAACTAAGATATCTTGGCTCTAATTTTAGTCATTTTATCTAAAAATTATTGGTGACATATCCATTCGTGTTTAGTTTTAATCATTTATTATTGCAATTAATTATTACAAGGAGATTCTTGAAGCTTGTATTCCATCCCCACCATTTTTATTCTAAATATTTGACATTTTCTTTCAACTTAAAGTCTAAATTTTATCCTTAATGCTATACATATTTTTCTAGGATAACACATATTCATTATATTTCACTAAATGTGTTCAGGCATAGAAGAAAAACCTTCAATATATCTTTAAGATAACTTTGATACCATCAAGATAATCCCACCTTTCATTGCATTAATATCAAGGTTAACTAACCCTTCCTCTTTACATGCTTTTCAATTAGAGTATCCTCTAGTAAAAATAGAAACATTAATAGTGTGGTTATCAAAGAGTGTCTAGGGATGCACACATCACTATTATTAATAAATTATAAGATTGTAAGAAATGTTTATGGAAGAAATAACTATCTAATAGAGAATATAATGTATTAGTACATATCTAACTATTACATATTTTAAATAAATCCCCTTTAAAATCTATCTTATTTCCATTTAATGAGTCAACTAGGTTCAAAATTATTTTCATCTTATTCCCCCAAAATTCATCACCTTTACAACAAAACTTGATTTCATCTAATTTATCTTATTTATTCTCAAATCATATTAAAATCACCACCTTAAACTCTAAGAAATATTTGCTAACTTATTTATTTTATCTTCATTTAGAAAGGGGTGTGAAGGGAATTTAGAACCTTTTAAAGTTTCTTTCAAAATAACTAGGAAGATTTTATTCATTGTCTTTCTTGTTGCTTTTAGGATTAGTGTTATGAATTTTGTGCCTTCATTCTTAAAAATTCTTATATCAACTCATTTAGCATTTCCATGATGTTTTATATGGGAAAGGTCAACATAAAATGAGGTAGACACTTTCCATTTTTTTTATTCCTTAATTAGTTCTTTCTAGGAAAACTTTTAGTCTTTTCGAACACCTTACAAAAATATGATAAATGTGTGATTATTTTTCTTTCCACTCTGTAAATTTTTGATGTGCTTGGATATATAATTGAGATGATTCACTCATAATGTACAATGATAAAAATTTAGTATATATGAAAGAAATATTTTTGAGACATGTCAAACTACCATTCTACATAACTCTCACATGGAAATAAGAATATTATTTTATTTTAACTAAAGAAATTGTGTACATACTCTATCTTAAAAATTACTAATTAATTTTGAATTATATACTTATAATTTAAAATAAGAGAATCCTTTGTAACATGGAATAGATAGGTTAATTTTAATGAAATAAAATATATTTTTATATTAAGAAAAATTCACAAATATATGTAACTCATACATTGAGAAATTGACTAAGATGTAACTTTGTATGAGAATTAAGATGCTCGAATAATTTATATACCTTCTTTCAATAATTAACATTAGAAATTAATACTTGGCTCATGTTGTATACCCACCTCCCAATGGTCTTGGAATGGATGCATTTAGATGGAGAAGGATTTCAAAAGGCTCATGGTACTTGTGGACCCCTCAAATGCATGATATATAACACATGAACTTTATTTATGAAATTTTGTCTTTTTTTGTTGGCTTCTAGTATGAATGTTATCTATAAGGTGGAATTCTTAGTTGAGACTCTCAATCTTCCATTGTTGGTTTCTAGTGTGATTATACAATATGCTCGCCAAAATGTATTAATTTCTAATGTTAATTATTCAAAGAAGGTTTTCTTTCATAAGAAGAGACCTATGTTCACATATTCCAAGGCATGTTATTATCCACAATGAATGACACTTCTTCACATCTCTACCAAGTTCTAAACAGATACAGATCTGCCATTTCCATGGAGGAGATTGATGATTTAAAAAGAAAATATCATGCCATTTCTTTCTTGAGAAGTCATGTTTGCATTCATGATTTGCAACTTCCATCTTCATCCAAAAAGAAATTTTGTTATCATTATGTGTCTGATATTAAAACAAATCAAAACCTTCATTTGAGCATGATCGCCAACACAAAGGTAAACGAGTGGAAACAAAAGAAAGCTTAATTAATGGCTTTCAGCATGTTGGTGGAAAATCTACATCTTTTTGAAAGTGGCTTCCTAGCTTATCAGTCTTATGTTTAGTAAGGTTTTGTAATCTCCATTGTGTTATGTATTCGGGTCACGGGTATATCTAGTATGATGTCTTCTTTTGGGTATTTTGGGTGCATAAGAGAATGTGCATATGTACTGATGTATTCAACCAATGTGCTTTTGTAACATTGTAATCAGACAATTGGTCATTTGTACTAGGACCTCACTGGTTTTTTTTATATTTTGTAAAATTTGTTACTCGGACTACAACTGGGGGTTTTCTTGTTGGTTCTTTCCCGCCAATATGTCCGCCTGAACTAGCTATATGTAAAATATTATATATAAATAAAATTATAAGTGGTCTCCCACTTTTCCTTAAAAAAAAAGGTTCTTGTAAATGTCCACATCTTTTTCCTTGACACAATTGCTATTTCTTAAAAGATTTCTTATGATTTTTCATAATTTTGGTCAATACTTTACTGTAAATATTCTATAGTCATGCTCTTAAATGTCATAAGAACATGTCATAAGAGGGTTTCATCTTATAAAGCTATAATAATATTATATGTATTTAGAACATCTTAGAGACCTCCCTTGAAGCATTCAACAAATGAAAAGTAACTACCAACACAAAGTGAGATGCCTCATTTCCTAATATGAGGACAAAATAATAAATCAAAATATTAGGATGCAAGGTTGACCCACCTTTCCCAATACTTGGCTAAGTTTATCATCTATTGAGGAGTGGATCCCAACATCAATTGTGCTTAGTTCTTATAGTTACTAATCTAAGGAATACCTATTCATTTTTTCTGTATTGTACATGCCTAATGACTCCTCATCTCAAGTTAAATTGTGGGAATGGATTTTTATGCCCTCCCTATGACTAAATGGCTACAAGGAGGTGAATATGATATGGTGGAAAAAACCAACATACAAGTTGGTTTAGTTCTCATAAACTCTCTAAAAAATAATTGAATTCCTACATCCTAACTAGAAATACCATGAGGGGTTTAGATCCCATTTTAGACAAAAAATATTCTTATATTGATCACTAGTTCACTTGGACCAACTAAAGAGATGGTGAACTAAGGGAAACTTAGTTATTTCTCTTTCCATTGTCCCCTCTCCACAAAACACCCTTATTTAAGTAGATTCTACTAAACCTAGATCTCACATATCACCTCTCAATTCTTTAAACTTTTCAAACTTCTTATTCCTCATACCTAATAATCTATCCTTCAAGCTCAACACTTCCCACCTCAATCAAATTGATCACCTTGCTTCCCTAATATCCCTTTGGTTGATGTTCCTAGACCTCATCAAAATGGTAAGTGGATACAATTGTGGAATGATGCGATTAAATTTATTGCACTACCTTACTATTATCATACAATAAGAATATGGCTAGAAAGAGATCTAGAATGGAAAAAAAATATGGATCCAAATAGAAAAAAAAAACTTGTTTTGGCTTTAGCACTTACTAATAACTTTTCTACAATGAGTGGTTGCTTCCATTGAAATAAAACTTAGAAGATTTGAACTTAATTGTGGTAGAGGATCTCAATTAAGAGATAGGCTACATTGGATGAAAGGATATAAGGGATACAAATTATTTTTTAGTTATCTCGAACATATTTACATTCTCGAGAGTGGATAATATCTATCATTGATCAAGAGAGGTAGTTCCATGACAACTCTAATGATATTAAATCCATTTTCCTCCAACATTACAAATAATTTTTAATTGATCTAGTTGAAGGAGATCCATGTCAAGATATAGTGAAAAATTATGGGCATAACAATTATATATTTTTTAACATATATAAAATATATGGTTGGATTAGTGAGATATTTATAACAATTACATGCAATATGAAGTCAAACTTTATTAGATTTGATTCTTAATAAATTAGTTTTAACAATTCAATTTATAGCTTTATGCAATCTATAAGTTTAAATAGTTTGATGGTATCTAAACTTTATACATATAAAAATATGATAAATGTCTAATTATTTTAATTTCCAATCTATAATTTTTTGATGTTCTTGGCTATATAATTGAGATGATTCACTCATATTGTAATGATAAAATTCATCCTCATATGGAGGATTTTATATTATCTTCCATTAAATTTATCATCTTTATGAGATTCTTATGGAATATTGATATTCTAGTGTGAATTCTTAATTTTATACATATCTTAACTAGATAAATTTAGGTTCAATGAAGGAAATAGAACTTTTTTTTCACTTACATAATCCTATTTTGAAGTTCATTTATGTTAACAACTATTAGATTAAATATTTTTATCCCCAATTATTTTCAAATAATTTTATACTAATCTTTGTACATTCTTATTCTTTCTTTCATCGTTTCATTTAAAATTTGAACCATTTAAGGATGCTATGCTATAGATTATAGTTGTCTTCTAATTCTTTTTAAATTGTTAATGGTATGAAAATATTATTGATGAGTAGATGAATTATTACAACTATTTTAGATTTGTATTCCCTTTATCTAGATATATTATTTACCAAAGTCTCATTGCTCTTTTAGGTGTATTGTATGTGTATATAACATGGAAAATGTAGATCATGTTCCACCTACACCAGATTCTTTGTTTGCAAATACTATAATGAGATTAAAAAATTGAGAGATTCATGAGCACAGGGTGCAAACCTAGGGATATATAGTGAACCATGCATGTTAATATTGCATAGTCTAGATAAACTAAAAGATGAACTTGAGAGGAATAGTGCATATTCCTCAGATAGAATAACTGCTATTCTTTCACACATGCGGGAAGAAGTACATGGTGACGTTCTCCTTAAACAAATACAGGATAGTGTCACCAAAGAAATGATAAAAACCACTTGTTTTCCATTTTATCAAAATGTGTGTAAGGTTAGGGGATACCAGATCACTAGATGTGTCGATCATGCTATGGCCTCATTGATCTACCCACGATTTCTCATAGCACATGGTCTTGTTGATGTGATTTTCGTGACCGCACCAACATAGAATAAAGTTTCCCAACGGATACTCTTTCCTCTCTTGAACAAAGTATTCAACATGCTAAGATTGTGAGTGAGTTCATGCTTTCAACTCCAAGGTTCTGATAATGCAATAGAATTCCCTCAATTGGTTCGTTGTGATTTGCTAGTACTATTTCAAGGGGACTTACACAATTGTTCGGTAGTTGACAGCAGACATTGGATTAAGGGCTTTCATGTAATTTGGATGATTTGGCAAGTGAGCACAAGTTTCCTAATACTAACCAAAAATGAATTGAATTTAAAATGGGTGTAGGGCCTAAGAAGTTTATGTTTTATCTAAGGATGGGACATGGGATCAATCTCAACAGACTTCAACCAGACTATGCTCCGCCTCACATCAGACAACTTACACAAAGTCAGTGCAATCTTCAAGGGAGTGACAGGAGGTTTTCAAATTATAACTCAACATGTAAGTACCATCAGAACGACGCATACAAACACATGAATCACAATCGAAGTTAAGTTTGTAAAGTTTTCAAGTCAGCCACACAAGGCAAACTTGTCGTCAGCAAGCTGCTAGTGGTATGGATTAAAAGAAGTTGCCTTGATTAACTCCACAAGTCCACAGCTAACATCTACTTGCATGAAAATGAAAACTACTTTACTTTAAGCTACTTCAAGATGCTACGTGAATTGGAAGGATGAAGAAGCCCTGACAACTACTCATAACAAAGAAGAAATCACCATCAATGAAAAATTATTTTATTATGAAAGCATTCACGACAACTTCTTACAAAGTATTCAAAGGGAAGACTTTCCTTCCTTTTCAATCTAAACTATACTATCAAACTATTCTACTTTCTATTCTATCAATTTATCTCTATTCCTTCTCTGCTATTCTAACTCTACTGAGTACAAATGAGGGGGACTCGCCCTTTATATAGCTGGCCAAGTCCAATGAACAGCTCAAATTACAATTAGCTGGATGGCCCAGATTGTGCCACCTCAGCCCTAAACAAGATTCACCCTAAAAACTGCCACAAAGAAGAGTGGGGTAATAAATGAACAATTAATGGCCACCATCTTCTAGAAGATCCATGTTCATAGACGTGTTCACACTGCCTCAATCTCTTGGACCAGTATGGTAGGCACTTTCTTGATCTAACTCCAAGGAAACAACTTCTTTTTCCTGCTCGACGATGATTTTCCTCCTATATGTTGTTCTTCAACTTTGAAGTTCTTGAGGATCATTTCTAACCTTTGGGCCTTCATCCTTTCCTATCTTGGACTTGATTATTTTCTCCTCGCCACCCGCCTGACTGTGTTGGGTGCACATTGGGTCCTCGAGGAGAAACTCCAACACTTAGCCATTTCTTGCAAGTACTCGCTTCACGATTCTATCATCTTGGACTACTTACTTCGCCACCACCTGGTCTCGACGTTCCTCCCGCAAAAAAAACCAAGAGGAGAGCATCAGAACACTTCATAATATAAACTCACCTTACTTACCTGATTTTCATGTTTTGATCTCCAAGGGTTCATCATTTTTCTCTAGCCAAGTTTGGTTTCTTCATGATCTGTAGGTTGGGGCATATAACACTTGTGCATCAAATGCCTTAGACAAATTTCATCATCCTCTAGGGCGTACTTAAGAGATGCACTTTTAAAATCATCTTTTGAGAGTGTTAGCTTCAACTGCATCATCTTCAAGGAATTCACTTCACCAGCTGAAGCCCTGATACTCAATTTTATTCATCTTTGGCTCAAGAAGACTATCCTCATGAAGAATTTGAGCAAATTCACCTAGGCATTCAACTTCAAATTCATCATCTGAAGCATTTTTCCTTTTGAAAACATATTTTATCCATTTTTCCTTAGAAAATTTAAATTTCCCTTAGGAAAATTCATTATTTCAAGTGCTGATCAAAATCTCCATACTAAAAGCCCTAGTGAATCACAAAAGACTCTAAAATCCATTCCTTGTCGAAGATCTTCAATACCCAGAAGAGAATTTCCTTCAGAACTTGTCGAACTCATGGGTCTACAACGAAGGGGGTCATTTAATTTTTTGAATTTTCAAACCTTAGAAAATAATTTCACATCAAATTTAATCTGGTTCTTCATTCCTGGGCGCATTTTACTACTCTAACTTGGAAATTATTTGTCAATCTTGTGAAGCTGGCACCATCGGACTTCTCCACAGCCAAATTTATTCATGTTTCAAGAAAATTTCATCACTACTTCAACTAGGGCGTATTTCTCCTAAGGAAGTGAAATTTTGTGCCTTAGAAAAATTTTAAATCACTTAGCACATTTTGAATTTTACCTTAAAACTTCCAATTCACCCATCTTCAATCACTTTGCCTGTGAAGAAAATTTTATCAACTCACTTAGCACAATTTTCTCCAATGCCTTGAGCGCATTTCACACTTGAAGAGGATATTTATTTCCACACCTAGCAACATTCATCAACTTCACCTTTACTTAACCACTTTTCAACTCAAATTCACTCTTTACTTGGTGCATTCAAAGGTTGGAGAGGAAAGTCAACATTTTTTTTTTGTCTTCTTCTACACAATGCCCTAGCAATCTTCACTTGTCTTCATCCTTATTTGGGCGCATTTTAGGTATGTAGGAGGATAAACTTGCAACGCCATCTTTGACCTCTTTGACTTCTTTCTAAACTTGGGCGCATTCTCCATGGTGAAGTGGATTGAAATTTGTCTTCTCTTGGCTTGCATGGGCGCATTTAGTATGGGGTAAAGGACAAAGCCTTCAACGCCTTTGACTTGTTGACCTTTTCCTAGCTTGAGCACATTTTAGCATATGAGGAGGATAACACATTTGACTCTTTGACTTGAGAGGTGGGCGCATTTCCTATGTGGGGAGGGATGAAACTTATGCCTTAGCCACTTTTTGCATGTTATTACCTTGAGGGCACATTTAGCCTAGGGAGTAGGATGAAACTTTTACTTAGCACTTTTGTCAATTGCCAACTTGATGAGGGCGCATTTGAGGTAGCCTGTAGAATGTTCCATACTTAGAAATTTTCTAACTTCTTGAAGGAAAGTTGGGTGCATTTTTGTATATGAGGAGGATAAAACCTCATGCCTTAGAAACTTTTTTAACAACTAGCTTGAAGTGGGTGCATTTCACATGTGGGGAGGGATGAAACTTATATCTTAGCAACTTTATGCATGCTATTACCTTGAGGGCGCATTTAGCCTAGGGAGCAGGATGAAACTTAGACTTAGAGAAATTCTCAACATCTCCAACTGAAGTGGGCACATTTGGCATAGGCAGGAGGACAAAGTTCCAGACTTAGAAAAAAATTCATTAGCCTGCTTGTAGAGGGTGCATTTAGGGGTGGCAGGAGGATGAAATTCATGCCTTGTTAAATTTTCTTTGCTTCCCAGCTAAGGTGGGCACATTTTCAAGGTGGAGGTGGATGAGTTCAATACTTAGAAATTTTATCCGCTTCTACCTATTTATCCATGCCCTGCTATTTATAGTAAGTCCCTGAATCTCGCATTTTTCAGGCTCAGATTGATTTGAAATTTTAAGCACATGATCCTCATGACCTTGTCAACCTATTCACACTGCCATCCTGAGCTGCCTGCTAAAAATAGCACATTTCTGAAGGTGGCTTACTATTTATAGTAACTACTTGTTTTTGAGACCTTCGCAACTCTGTTTGACTTGAAATTCGAATGACGTGCTCCTCATCGGGTGACCTGGCCATTGGCACTAGTGCCTGCTGCTGATTTACTATTTTTAGCCAGTTTCTGGAACACCTTACTATAAATAGTAAGTGCTTCGATTGCCTTCAAATTTTACCGATGGATAGCTTGAAAGATGCTGATCACAGTGGGATACACCGGTTTTCAAAAATTTTGACTTTTTACCCCTCTTTTTCGGTCCCATAGCTAGAAACCCTAATTTGACTTGCATGTATATCAAACGACCTCCGTTTGACCTCATTTTTGTTGCACTTTGCCCTGTTTGTGGTTCTAATGTGTTGGGAAACTACTGGAATGGAACTGCTAAAAATAGTAAGTCACTGAATACTGATCATCTTGCTTTTCATGTCACATCATCGTGAAGCTCTCGAAAAACCCACAAAGAATGTTCAGACATGCGAAGAAAATCTCAACATGCAAACCCTAAAAATAGCCTCTGAAGGCTTAATTCTGAAAGTCATTATTTCACTTTGCATGTTATACCATTGCGTAGGTTTCAGAAAACCCAGAAGGAATCCCTAGACATGCATCGGAAAACTTCACATATAAACCCTAAAATTTGCTTCGGAAGCTGAACTGCTAAAAATAGCAAGTTGTTTGTTTCAGCTCAAAATTTGCAGATGAGCAGTTTGACGTGTTCTGGATGCAGCGTGACTGTCAAAACTCTGAAAATCTAAAAAAATGCCCTGAATTGCACACTTACTAAAAATAGTAAGTTGTTAGAATTTGATGAAATTTCAGTGGAAACTTGTTGGAAGCACATTGACTGCAATGTTAGTCTCAAATTTCAATTTATTTACTTCATTTGACTTCAAATTCACTAGGAAAGTTCAAAACCCTAATTCTCAGACTTGGCCAAAATTTCATGTTCAGGCTCAAAGACAGGCACATACCCGGAAAGGCAAACAGTAGAAAGAGACAGAGAGAGAGAGAGAGACAAAACCAAAGCCAAAAGACTAGAATGGAGCAAAAATTAGGGGGTCCCCATTCTGAATGGGGTGATGTGTGAAAATGTCACAACAGGTCTATACCCAAACAATGACCAGATTCCATTGTATTTTTTTCAGCAGTTGTATGCTGAGGTCCATTTGGGCCTCAAAGTTAACTACCTGGACATTCCACCATATGTTGGTCAGGGGCGTGGCAGGATTGCTGATAGGCCCACCTATCGTCGAGCAGATAGACCACCCCCAGTGTTTAGGGTATTGGTTGGTGAGAGGTCTTCTGCTCTCACCCTAGCTCTAGCCCCCATAGCAGATGAGGCTGGCGTTGCTTCCCAAAAGGAAGCAATTGACACTGTAGGTCACATTGCAGCTACCACCACTAGGATATTTGATGATCATGTAGGTTAGTATTTGATGTCTAGACATTCCTGATCCACGCCATTTTTATCATAGTCGGCCACCATGCATCCTTTTACAGTGGTCGGCATCCCTACTCCTACACAGCTTGATGCACTTACAGGAGATATGTCATGCATGACACTACATTGTTTGGCTGAGGACCTATTGGAGGCATATGCCAACATTGCATCAGACAATGGGATCGATATAGAGCATGTTAGAGATCATTTGATACATAGAGGTCATTTAGTTCTAGGATCCCATCACTCTCACCCGAGCACTAGTGCGCATCAAGATCCACCTATAGTTCATTCGAAAGCTGCACAAACTATGGGTTTTACTGATATGTTGATTGGTTCTGGTTCATCATCGTTGATGCCATCTCACCTTCATAGTCCTCTACATTCATCATTTCTGGCATGACATGGGATAGATCGGATGGATGCAGATGTTGATTCATCGCTTGACCGTTTGGTGGATATGGTGGAGGCAACTGTTTCAGAGGACTTAGGTCATCCGATATCAGATGATATTCATGTATGTGTGCATGTGCATGTTTCAATTCTTTTTTCATTATTTTTAATTTTTTTTAACTAGATATTCATGTAAGTTGATATATATATGTATATATTATTCAGGTGGACATACCTCATATCACTCCTAGCCTTGGTCGGATCATGTGCATGGATCGATGTGCCTCTGTGGATGAATCTGGCGCTTGATGGACATGTGAGTTTTTTCATTTTTATATAATCACATGTGTATATGTACATGCAATATTTATGTATGCATAGATCTAGATTGATATATAAAAATACAAGTTCATTTAATAATAACTTTCATAAAATTTATTTAATATAAAAATTATGTATTTAACACATCCTGTACACAATTTTATTTGCAGGACTCAGCACATCCATCAAAGTAGGACTGTTCTCATTCAGATGGCCATTCGACTAGGAGTAGGCATTCATATTAGGCCATGCACACTAGATTTTTTATATTTACCACATGCATTTGCTTATACATGATGATCTTTAGTATTTGAGATTTGATGATCTCTAACTTACAATTGCTTATATGATATACATACATTTTCTTATTTGTTGATCTTTAGTATTCGACATTTGATGATCTTTAATTTACATTTTGCTTATATGATATGTACATATATTTTCTTATATGATATATACATACATTTTCCTCTTTGCTTATAATATGTGTTATGTTTATATGTATTGAATCCCTTTACATGTATGTACACGTGTTTGCTTATAGTTTAAACATGTTTGTAACACATAATATATGTATGCTTTTGCTTTAAATATTCAATATGCATACATGTTTTCTTATTTTATTCAATCTCTTACAACTTACATTTCCTTATATTCAATATACATTTGATCTCTAGTATAATTTTAGTGAAATAAATGCCACTTTATAATTAAGTTCATTCATGTTGATCACAATAAAATAAAATAATTAAATGACTTAAGCAACATGAAACATTGAGTTGAGAACAAGATATAATCTTTTTGACAAGTAACTTGAAATTCAATTCAAATATAATTAAGAAAATTCAATTCAAATTAAACCTCTATTATACATTTTTGACAAGTAACTTCAAATTCAATTCAAATATAATGAAGAAAATTTAATTCAAATTATACCTCTATTACACATTTTTGACAAGTAACTTGAAATTCAATTCAAATATAATTAAAAAAATTCAATTCAAATTATACCTCTAATATACATTTCTGACACTTTAACAAAATTCTAAAATTACTAGATATGTTGTGCATACCTATGAATTAAATAACAAAAAACTCCACAATGAAATAACTTGTTTGTTTACTACTTGATTCATTTAAACTAGGATCTAGTTATTCCATGTACACTAGAATAATTTTTTTCCCATCCTGGATATGCATATAAATAGAAGCTTATTTTTCATTATTTTGGATATCAAATTGCAAGATTAATTGTCATTTATATCACTTGGAGCACAGATTTTGGAGAACTTTTTGCACATTTATCAAGGAGGAAAATATTGGAGCTCGACAAATTTTCATTTTTATCAATCAAGGAAAAATTTGGAGGATAATTTAACTTAGTTGGTAGAGGACTTGTTTTGAGTCCCTTTAAGTTGAAGAAGAAAATGGGACAACAAAGAAAAATAAAAAATGCGTCTCAACGAAAAATTGTAAAAAGAAGAACATAAGAGGCATGAACAAAACTTGGAAAATTATCATAGAAAGAAACAAGGTACATGCTTTTTTCTTCTCTCTCTCACTCTCAAGTGTGTGTTTAAAATTGTATGTGCATACATTTTGCATTGGCTTTCTTATTAAAATTAGAAATGTTTAATGTATGACCATTTTTCAACTTACAATACCCCAACTTAAAATGTACTCTTAAACTAAAATATTGTACATTAAATCCTTCCCTACAAACATTACACTTATCTTTTACCAATACCTTTGTTTAATGTTTTTGTCATCACATTATCATTGTTGAGTATTGCATCTGCACAATTTTCTCTTTACTTTGTTCATGAAGAAAATGATAGTGTACTTCAATACATGCTTAGTTCTCCAATGAAACCTTAAATTTTGTGTCCCTCACTATGCCACTTTGATTTTCATAAATTTTTCAACCACATTAATTATTTTATGGCTTTGCAAATTCCTATATATTCTAACTTTGCACTTTGAAAGAAACCATTATTTTTCTTAATTATTCATGAAACTACACTTCATGTACAATGAGTAGCATTCTAATGTTGATATTTGGTGATCAATATCCCCTATCCAATCTACATTGCAACATCTAATTAGCTTAAGATTTTTCTAAACTCCCATTGAATTTAATCTAATGATCAATAGTTCCTTTAAAAAAATATTTTTAAAATATTTTAATAAATGCCCAATTCTAAGCTCTAGAATTATTTGAAAATTAGAACTCAAATTATACTTAAAGCCAATGCAATGTGAGGTTTTCTAGAGGCTAACACATGTATACATCAAAACTCAAGCTATATGGTGCCAAGGAATAATTATTTTATTTTCATAACTTAAATGTTCTCAAATTATTTTTATGTTTTATGCTCTAGGGATTCCTCGAGCTGGAGTCGAGCCAAATCTAGATATTGTATCAAACGAATCTGTTGAAGAACACATGGACCTTGAAGTTAGGGAGGAAACCCAAGTTCAAACAATGCTTGTTGGATATGGATCAAGATCACTTCCTTCTACTGGTATGGATGAGCATATAAAACTAGCACACAAACTTCTCTCACTTATAGCATCATGTTTTATTGAAGTTTGTTTGCTTGCATACATAAACTTCACTTATATAACATCATCTCTCACTTTTGTTTGCAAAATATTTTGTGACATGTAGGAAGGGCTCAACAAGCAAGAAGTTATCATGCTCAAGTCGAGCCAAATCTAGACATTGGATCAAATGAATCCACTCAAGAATGCATGGTCCTTGAAGGTAGGGAGGAGGCACAAGTTCAAACAACGCATGTTGGAGAGGGGTCGGGATCACTTCCTCCTACTGGTATGGATGAGCATATAAAACTAGCTGAGAAGGTGAGGAAACAAATTTCTCATAGAAATTTAGATCATTTACTTGAAATGGATATGGAGAAACTGAAATATTATGCCAACCAGCCTTATAATAAGAGAAAGAGGTCAATGACTAAATCTATAAATGGAATGATCAATCATCATTTCAATTGTCTTGATACACTTGAAAAAACCCAATTGTTATCACATTTACTTCTTCGTGATGAGCTCAAAGAGTCATTACAATTGTTGGGTGTACATTAGGCATCAAATAAGAAGAAAAAAAATGGGATTACAAAAGGATATTGTTCAAAATGTTAAAAAGGGTTTAGATTCCATTAGGAAAGGATATTGATCAGTGGATAAGGCCACTACAAGAAGGGTGATGTTGACATCTATTGTACATCAAGATATAGCAAGAAAAAGAAAAATGTCTACACTTTCAACTGAAATTGGTTATAGTAGAACCACATTGATAAAATACGAGAAAAAGAGAGTTTTGGATGAGAGTTTAAAAGGAAATTGGGAAATTATTTGTAGAGCTCCCCGTTCAGACAAGATTGAAGATGTTGTTAGGAACTTGGTCTTGGGTTTTAGCATGGTCGGACTAGGTCCATCATCAAATACTAGAGATGTTATGAGACATAGGATTGGACCTGGTATTTATGAAAATCATATCAAACATTGGCTAGAAATAACACAATTTGAGATGTATATGAACTTTTGTAATCCATATCCTCATATAAAGATTGGGCAAACAATGTTTCAAAGGTTAAAGCTATATTATGTGAGGATAAACAAGTTTTTTGATACTTTTTGTTGTTATCATATTGAATTTGATCTCTACTATCAGGTGTTTCAAAAGATGAGGGAAGAAAGATGTGGGTTTCAAAATGCACCTCCTAAACAAACAAGTTTGTTCATAAAGTATATATTATGTGAACATGAAAATGGGCCTCAAATAAACTGCATAAAAGGAATTTGTGAGACATGTGGAAATTTGGCTAAATTCCCTTCAAGAATTGAGGATACTAACCTAACAAAGACAGTAAATTGCAAGAGGTAAGTAATGTTTTTAGAGAGTTTATTTGTTTCAATTTGATTAGATTGTTATTTGGATTCTCTTTAATGTAATGTTTCATTGATTGTGTGGTTTATTACTTATTCACATATTTTACTCA